>JAQQAE010000836.1:0-29141 GCA_029823295.1 Pseudamia nigra
GAGGGTGTGCACACTTGTGCAACCTCATTATTTCAGTTATTTATTTTTAATTCACCTCCCTGAAAGATTTCAGTTTGCTTTTCAATTGCATTGTAGAGGTGGAAAAAGCTGTGGAATTACTGACCTTGGTGTCACCTTTTTACCTCACAAAAACCTGGTACAGTATTTGAAAAGCGGTGTGTAGACTTTTGGGATCCACTTTAAGTGCGTGTGTCATACAATAATAGTATTTATATTCATGTACATACAGCTATGGAAAAATTAAGAGACTACTGTGACATAGATAGGCACCGATAAGGTAATCACCTGAACCAAATTTTATTTAACAATAAACCAATAATCAGGGGCTTGGCAGTTTGAACCTTGCTAAGTCCTAGTTTGTTGATTTGTCCACTTCACTGACCTTGCCTTGTATGAATGGAAATGAATGAATGTTTGGTGCTGGTCAGATAGGCCGTTGGCGCAGATTGACAGCCACGTTTCCATTAGTCTGCCCCAGGGCAGCTGTGGCTACAGGTGTAGTTTACCACCACCAGTGTGTGAATGTGGAGTGAATAAATAATGGAATCAATGGAAAGTGTCTTTGGGTGTCCAGAAAAGTAGTATATAAATCCTATCCATTATCATTACTATATAAAAGTAAGCAAATGAGGGTCATTCAAACACAAAGTTCCACTAAATGACAAATTTACTGGGAATTTGGGAGAAATATTGTCAGTAATTTAGAGAATAAAACATAGATGTTTATTTTACTCAAGCACATACCTATAAATAGTAAAATCAGAGAATATGATCATTTTGCAGTGGTCTCTTAATTGTTTCTAAAGCTGTAAAGAGAAGAATATTCCATTAGTAGGTGTAGAATCACACTATACCTCTCCTAGTTTAGCTCCTGTAGTTGGCACCTTCTCTGTCTCACATGTACCCCTTCCTGACTTCAGTTTACACACAAACCTGAAAGATAGGGACAGGCTTCATAATGGAGTGAGAAATGCAGTGATGGATAGAACAAAGTGTGCTTCGACAGAGCAATCTGTCTTACTGAAGGCAAATTAACTGAGTGAGTGCATAACTCAGACACATTAACAGAACATGCAGCACAGGCATAGGACAATGCACACACAATTACACCAGTTTTCTGTGGACACAGTCAAATAAGATCAAATACTGCATGTTAAATAGCAAACTGTGCTCTCTGACAAATTATTTGCTTCCCATGTTTTTCTCATGACACACAACTTTCAAACATGCTGTAGCAAGATAAAAGTTTATCATCACTCAAGCACGAGAATGAATTAAACAATAAAAGGCATGTTTTATTAGGAGTTTGCTGTATTTTTGAAGAGGATATTGTATCGATGTATATGAAGGGCTTATTCTATGCTAATGAAAATATAATAGGTCCATTGCACATCAATGAGAACACAATTATGAATGTTGTTTATTCAAATAGATGCCTGCACTTGGATTACACTTATACTTGAACATCTACAAGGAATACAGGATTCAAAAATATCAATAACTGTTTACTCTTAATAATGATGTGTATTTCCGAATTGCAGATTAGGTCTGGGGGCTCTGAAAATGCAGCCTGTGTGCAGTTCAGGCCAGTGCAGAAATCTGTTGTTGAGCCTAATTTTCTGCTCAATAACTACCATCACTGCCTTACACACCCCTAATCAGCTGCACCTTTAAATGTGGTGGAGTACATTCATTCTGCTATACTTGCTCCCCTGTAAATCTGAAAAAAATTATCTCCTCCACCTCCCCAACATCCTCCCGAGTTAAGCTGACTAAATAACAAAAATATAACAAATGCCAAAGCAATATAACAAACTGAGTGGGGATATCAGACAAAAGCATTCTGCCTGAAAAAATGTTAAATTATGAAAATTCTCAGTCTCATCTCTGCCGATAACTGCATCCAAAACAAGTAGTTTAGATTTTTGGATATTTCTGATGAGATAAATATACAGTAGAATTAGTGTGTTCAGTCAGTCCTACAGGACCATCACACTGTCCCCAACCACCCACATGACACTGACATCCTGGTGTAATGTGCCACGGTGGAATCAATGGCACAGATAAAGGGGTGTGGTCAACAGGAGCTCATTTACATTTAAAGCAACACACACTCAACCAGCCTGTTCAATGCAGTTTACAGACATAGCACAATGAATGAACTCTTAAAAACACATTCCATGGACATGTGAAAATGAAATTAACCTGATAAAAATCTTTAAAAATAAAGAAAAATCTTTAATAAAAATGATCTTCTTTAAGAGGTGAAGAGTTTGGTTCAATACACAGAGATACAGTCTTGACACTGTTTCTCATAAATACTGTACTTTTGGAATAAAATGCATTTACATGATGTACCCATTTTAAGATTTGTTTTGGGGCATACTGTATGGTACCATTAAAATTCACCTGCAACAGTATCTTAACATAAATCAATCTTAATTTGAATAAACTTGACTAGAACAGAAAATCATTAATGGTGTGGTTTCATCAAATATCAGTATTCATGACCCCCAGCAGAGAGACATGCTGAACATATTTGTACCAAAACCCCTTTCTTATGCCCCTGGCAAATGTAATATATCAAATCAACTCCTGTGCAACAAATTAGTGTCTGCTTACTCATTTGTCATCTAATTATGGCTGTTGAAATATGGTTGCTGTGCCCATATACAATGTTGCCTTCATTCCCCGATCAAGATGGAATTGTACTGGAAGCCCAATGCAGTCACGTTGAATAAGGATTTTTCTGCTACATTATATTTGCAGACAACAATCTAGTAGAATATTAAATTTGTAAAGAGATTACAGAAAAGTAATGTATTTGATAGATATTCTGATTGATGTTGTGTGATTTGAATACATTTGATGTACCAAAGAGACTTAGGTCATTTCCATATTCTAGCCTTTATGGCAGGCAGACAGCGGCCTACTAGAAAATAGAAAATTATCCCATGAAATATGTATTCACATCCAACAGAAAAACAGCTGCTGTGCACTGGGTAGAAGACAATAAATTAATAACTTTAATATAAAGTCAGAAACCTATAGCAATAATGTTTGGCATGATATTCATTTCCAGAACTACAATTAATAAAGCATTACTGAAAGTGGAAAACTTCCATGTCTCTAAAGTACCGTAGTTGGCTTCTTGCTCGTACCTGCTGAACTTTCTACCTCTGTTCATCTCAGGGGAGATGTGTTTACTACAAAGGAGTTAAAATGCCTTCGTCTTAATAAAGATGTGATTTTCTTCTCAGCAAAACCTTTCTTCTCCCCACAGAATGGAGACCATTGAAGAGCTGCACAAGAATGAAAGTTTTCTTGGAAAGACATTTCGTTTTCTCTCTCGTATTCCTTCCAACGCAGAGTATTGCTTTTTTCCATCTCCCTTTTTTCTCAGAGTTCATGAACTCTGTGAATGACTGATTTTGAGATCGCTGAGTTCGACACAAGGGGAAAAGTGTTGTATCAAAGCTGTCAGACATTCTCTGTTTGCTCTGTGGATCCTGAATGCATAGTTTCCTCAACACTTGATGTGGATATGCAGACATTGTAGTCTGGGATAGTACATCTGCTGTCAATGTGTATACAATGAGGATACACAATTGTCAGTGTGGGAGGCAACATGTACTACAGAAGTGAACACACAAATAGACACAAACTGAATACTTGATAAAGATAACTGTGGTGATGGCTCCTTACTGACACACACAAACCTACACGGTGCTTTTACGTGCACCTAGCTTGAACTAGTGAATCTAACACAACAGCCTTGAAATACATCATGAATATTACATATTTAGCTCCTGTTGAAGCTGTTTTAGAGAGGTGGTGGTTCACATTTTCATTTTGGAGGATGTAGTTTGCAGTGCTGTGGAAATATACTGTTATATGGAAAAAGGTGTATCAAGTACCTGGCAACTCTACCCCATTTACATGAATGAGGACAGATTAAATGCAGTATACAGACAGGATCCTTTGCCTTGAGTGGAGGGTGGAGAATATATGAGCATCAGGAGTTATCATTTTTTACTGTACATATCCGTAGTAAAAAAGGATGAGGTTTCATTACATCGAAAATCATGAAAAAATCTACCAAACGATTAGAAAATGTCAGAACAAAGGTCTCAAAGCTACAGTAGAGCTGTAGAATGATGATTCCCTAAGGAGCAGCTTGAAGGTCTCTGTGCTGCCCCAGTGACCTTAAACGGTTTAAATGGCTACGAAAATCCTGGATGGCAGACGTGGCGTCTTTTAACAACTCTGTTTACCTTGCTCTCTCCTTCCTTACCTTTGCATGACCCTCAGTCACTCGCTCACACTTGCACACATGTGGCTGTCATCACATTACGCTTAAAATCTGAAATTTTACAGAAATGTTGCTTTTCATCCTGATTACCATATTTGCCTTCCCCCTTTCACTTAACTTCCCTAATCCTTCTTTTGACTTATTCAGACCAGTCTGCTCTCTGAGTGTAATTCTGGGCGAACGACTTATTTCTGCGTGACAGGCGGTGCCCTGCTCCACTATTTCCTCTGATCTCCCACATTACTTTCATGATCACCTACTCACCTCAGTTGTGTCTCTGAACATCTTACAACCACCTCTTCTTTTTTGGCGCATGCCCTCCTTTCCTTTTATCTTGCAAAATTGTGTTACTAATATTGGTCATCTCACGATAACATGGCTCATCCTGTGATGCCGATGCCGAAGTCATCTCCTCTGTCATCCGCCTCCCACACTTTCCCTGTCCTCCCTGTATCTCACTGGCAGAATAAGGACACTAAAGCGATGCCCTGTAATATCAGTGGGCGCTGCAATGTGTGCTGAGTGATGGCACACAGAGTTAGAGGTGATGATAAGGAGAGCACAGCTGATATCAGTTTACTGGCCTAATGAGGCATGAAGGAGCTTACCTCAGGATTCAGGATCTCACTCCTTTCATCTGTGTGTCTCCTCAATACTCTCACGCTCTTAAAAAACACACATGTGATGCATCGTCAGCTCTCCACTGCATCACTTGGACACAAATGCAAATTTACTCAATTGCAGAAGTAAGTTGCACTCAAACACCTTTACTCCTTTATGTGTACTTGAGTAGATTTTCAAATGTACTTAAATGACATTTGTGATGAAAAAACTGTACTTCTACTCAGTTACATTTGGCCACAGCTCAACAAGTAAAAGAAAAAAAATGATGAAATTAAAAACATTAACAAAATGATAATAAAATGTAATGAAAAAATAAGTAAACGAAGGAAAAGGAATAAACTAAGCAACAAAATGAGCAAAAATGTACAAAGTGAACAAAATAAGCAACAGAATTAACAAGATAATCAATCAAGAAAATTAACAAAACTGAACAAAATAGTCAAGTAAATTATAAAATTGACATGCTAAGCATAAAATAAGCAACAAAATAAGCAAAAATGAAGAAAATCATTGAGTAAATTAACAAAAATGACTAATGTAATCAAGAAATTAAATTAAAAAAACAAAGAAAATAAGAAACAATATGTGCAAAAATGATCAAATCAGTAAGTTGAGTAAATTAACAAAATGGGCAAAATAAGTAACAGCGACTGAACACAAAATAAAAACAAAATTAGTAAAAGTGAACAAAGCGAGCAGCAACAGTGGTAAAATGATCATGTACAGTAAGTAACCAACCAAAGTGAACAATAATTAACCAAGTAAGAAACAAAACTAATGGTTAAACAATAATAAAAAATTAAGTAGTGAGTAATTCTTTGAAGTTACTCACTGTGAGATTTGATGAGGGTTTTTTTTTGGACGAGTACTTCTTTTTATGAGTACTTGTACTTTTACTGGAGTACTGCTCTGTTTACTCTACACACCACTGCTCATTTGTTACCGGTTTGTTGTGAAAGTGAAGTGGGAAACGTCAGTGGCGGGAGGTTGTGACTTTGTGTTTTGCAAGAGGTCAGGTGTTCACTTCATGATAACATGTTATCAGCGTTCGCCTGGAGAGTGGTTGTGTGATGATAATACTGTCGAATGTGTTTGTGCTCTTTTTATTGGCTGATTTCTCTTTGTATCAGTTCCCTAATCATTCCCCACATACAGACATCATTACCCAGATGGATTTTCTTGGTGAGAGAGTTGGGTGAGAGAAACAAAGGAAAGGGTGGAAGAGAGAGAAAAAAGATGGGAAGCCTCTCCTCCATCTTTTCATTAATCACAAATCAGTTTATTTCTCTCTGGAGAATGTACCACTCAGTGGGAAGGAGAATAGACTCTCTCTCCCCTCGTTTTATCTCCTTTCTGTTCAATACATCTCCCTTTCCTCTTCTTCCTGGGATTTCTCGTTCTCTAAATGCCAAACCAATAAACTGCAAAAGAAAATCCCCATCTTCTCTCTCTCTGTCTCAGAAAGACTGCATGTTCAGTATTTCAATAAAAATCACAGCTTAGATGGTCACATTTGAGAGAACATGCATGCACCCTCAAACACAACCTCTAGCCTGCGTACTTTCTTTTATAGTTTCGGAGTCAGTTTAGTGTAGCCTGCCGTTCTACGCCTCAGCAGCCACTGCAACTATTAGTGGGATCTCACAGGGCTGAATAAGCAGTGGGGTTGTTCGAGTTGAATAGCAACACAGCCGACTTCTTAGAAATACGAGTTCAGCTCAGGCAGCTGGGATTGTGAAGAGGAAGATGCTGTCTTTTTGACATAAAATAGACAGAGTAAAAGAGTAAGAAGAGCAGCACAAAAATACACAGGACTTGCAAAAATCACTATGACTTCCATGCACACTAAATTATATTTAATTTCCCTCTTTTCTAAAAAATACAAAATTCTTAATAACACTTCTACATGGCAAATGAAAAGGAATCTTCTACTGATATACCCTCTTTCATCTCTTCAAACACTGTCTTGAAGAAGACAGATTTGGGATATTTGTTCATAGCTTTGTTGTTGTTGTAAAGTGCTTTATAAATAAAGTTTCATTCATTCATTCATTCATATCTAACCCTGATGATATTCTTTGCTATAATGTTTTCAAGGAGGTATAGTACATTTCTCCCTCTGACCAGAACTGTGGAGTTTTCAATGGAGTGTCCATCTGTACCAGAGAGGATCTTCGACATTGACATGCAAATGAAATTTATTTTCAGACACCTCAATATACATGTCCAAGGAATCCTCCTAAAACTGGAATAATATCTGCATATCCCATGTACAGTACTGTGCAAAAGTTTTAGGCATCTTCGATTTGTTCTTATCTTGTTGCATGCTAAAGTAGGTACGGAAGTAGAACTTGGAAATATCCACATTTGGTTTGAAAATATGTGCACAGTATAAAGACAAAATCAGATCTAAATGTTTCAGCAGGCAAAAAATACTGGTGTGTGCTAAATGCAGTTAAGTTATATTCATTGTCACATTCATACAGTATATACATGATCTTGACCTCTGCATTTGACCTATCCCTAGGGAACAGTGGGTAGCCACTGTGCAGCACCTGGGGACCATTTGGAGTTTAAAGAGCCTTGCGAAAGGGCCCACACTGGGGATGATGATGTTGTGAGGACAGGTGGTGGCCTTCACCCTCCCCACCCAAATCTCGTGCTTCTGATTTCCTGTGCAAAGGGAGATAACACATTGAGAAATGCATGTTTATTGTCATTATAATCTGATAAAACAACAAAACGAAGGTGCCTAAAACATCTGCACTGTTTGTCTATGTCGGTGTTTTACTCAGAAAATGCTCTATGAGCCTGATTCAGAATATACAACTTGAATATGTTTCTCACGTGACATGTATCAATCGTCAAAACATTGTCACATGTGGAATAGTAGGGCAATACTGGTGTACATGTAAGCACAGTCACTGATGATCTGTATAAACTGATTATGACTATGGTGAGGCAGCTGAGTATGCAATGCTCCATTTCCTGCTATCCCAGCCTGTGCACATAAACAAATGTGCCCTTTCATAAATGCATATATATGACCTTGCTTTGCAACATAGACTGCATTATCTTTTGTATCACAGTGCAATATACAGTACATGCACGCAAGAAGCCAAGAAGTGCCTGGATTCCTCTGGCAGAGTTGTAATCTCATTTTCGATGTCTATCTCTCTATCCTGATACCTTTCACTGCACTAATGTGCACAGATTTAAGCAGTAACCATGTCTGGCAGGCCACCATTTCAGGAGTGAAAGCACACAGGCACACTAACCCCATTTAGTCTATTTTTTTTGCACTGCCAAAACAATGCTATGACAGAAATAACAAAACATTGCACTTGCCTGTACACCTACACACACAGCAAGTAGAGCTGTTTTAGAGTTTTCAGCCCATAGGTAAAATTAGTACTAAATAATAAACATCCTGGGAGAGTTGGAGCTGCATGTGTGTGTTGATATTTTGGTGTGCCACCTTAAATCCTAGGAGGCAGCGAGGGCAGAGGATAATGATCCTGCTGATAATGGAGGAGTGGAAGATAGTGGTAAATGAGGCTGGGTTTGCACAATGCTGCAGGCTGTTCCTTTGCAGTCAGTGTCACACACACACACATCTTACAAATCTTGAGGTGTATGACATGTGCAAAACCATGTCACATACAAATTCATGGCCCCATATTTTCCCTTACCTCTTTCATTTGTGCATGTGCATGTGTAGGTGAGTGTGAATGAAAGACTGTGAGTTTAGGTGCGAGGCTGACAGCATCACTGATGATTCCCCCATTAATAAAACATTATCACCACCACCACCACCACCAGTTATAAAAAGACAGAAAGGCGTCGCAGGAACACGTAGCTTTTTGTTGTTTTCCACCAGTTCTACTCAGGTGAGAACTTTCTACAGTGTTAAGACAATGTGGAAAAATCTGGCACAATTATTGAACTACAGCAGTGTGTGTGCGTGTTGTTGAATTTTGGAATTAGCTGTAGCCTGATGTGATAAATATAATATTTTAAAACCAAATGAGAACTCAACAGACACTGACCATTTAACATGCAAAATGAGTAGTCACAATTAAAGAAGTAAATGCTGTGCTCAGTGGACCACATACAGCCAAAACACTGCAGATGCTGGTTTTAAAGGTTGTTTTTCTTTTACATTTTACGGATAAACAAGCAAAAAGGCTGATGATTCCAGGTAATGAGTCCTTCTCTATGTCCTAAAAACATTAACTGAGCCTCTTCCTTTTTTAGCACAGCAATGCACAGAACTATTGCTCTATCTTCATCAAATAGTGCCTTGTATCCATCACCTTTCTCACATTTATTTGCACAGCAGAAACCAAAGTTCTGTATGTAAAGCTATGTGCAACACTTCATATGTGGTTAATTATCAATTATCTGGCCTTTATTACCTCTACAAAACTGCAGTCAATAGATTCCAGAGATGAGATGATTTGTAATATCAATCTGCCACTTTATGTATAACCACTGTTCCCAGTCAGACATTAATGATCAGTTATGGCTTGGGTGCAGGACAAATGGAGATCAATGTAATAATGTGGTGGCTTGTAGAAGCCGGACAGAAAAAGTGACATTTTTAGGAAGAAACAGGCATGTATTTAGAGGAAGGAATTTAAAAAATCATCTGAATGTATCTGTCTTGATGGAAATGATAGCTTTTTACAAATGGAAACGTGTACAGTATCTCTGACAATAAAGCGTCTTCTGAATTTCACTGCAAACACATGACCTCTTAACACTTGGACACTTTCTTACTGCAAAAAGAAGATGGGCATTACATTACTTTCAGTTCCAGTGTCATTTCTGAGCTGTACATATTCCTCAGATTTGCTCGGTGTTTACATACAGTATACTGTATACTGTATATTCTCCCTCAGAGTAGTCGACATCACCGTTAGCTTAACACCTCGCTCTACAAAAACCTGCAGTGACAGTGACATGCTTATGTATGGTAAAAATAAGAGTGTAGGTTTTATCTGAACAATGGGGGGCAAAATAATCAAGAAAATAAGCAAAAACAAACAAAATAATCACAAAAGCTAACATAATACTCAAAAAAATCTACGAAAATGAAGAAAACAATCAACACAAGGGGCAAAAATGAACAACATTATCGAGAAAATGATTAGAAATAATCAAAATAATTAAGAAAATTAATATACAGTAATGAGAAAATTGGTAAAAATAAACAGCGCACTCAAGAGCAATGACAAAAATTAAGAAAATAATTAAGGAAATAACTAAAAAGCCTCAACTTTGAGTTACTGAGTTAAATCTTGTTAAAAGGGGTTAGGACTAGCATTTCACTTACCCTATACCCTTTTCGAACTTTTAAAAAAAATTTCATTTGTTTTAAATTTTGATTTGAAACAAACAAATAGTGAAATTAAAATGATCAATAACAGTAAAGAAAATGAATAAAAACGATCAGAATAATTAAGTACAGCGGTCCCTTGTTTATCGCGGGGGTTATGTTCTAAAAATAACCCGCGATAAACAAGGGACCGCGAAATAGATTCCTATGGAAAAACTGTTTTCAGGCCCAAACATTTGTTTGAGAAACAAAAAGCAAATGCTTCCCTACAAAAAAACACAATGGCCTCCAGAAACAACAAATTTAATTTCAACAATCAACCTACGAAGCTCAACACACAAGAAACCACCAATAGTGACCCACGCGTCACAGCCCCCTCCCAAATAAAATATTGATTTTTTAAAAATATCAATATAAATTTAAAAAATCAACAAAAATGAAGAAAACAAAGAAGACAATAACCAAAGAACGAAATAATTAAGGAACAGGACAAAATGAATAAACTAACCAAAAAAGTACAAAAATGAACCGAATGACTGGAAAAATTAGGAAAACAAGCAAAATAATCAAGAAAGAAGAAAATGAGTATAATTGAACAAATGAATAAATAATCAGTGAATCAAGAAAACAACAAAATAAACAAAAAGAGCGAAATAAGCAACAAAATGAGTAACAATATATCAAATATTCAAGAAAAATTAACATCAATGAAGAAAATAAACAAGTGAATGAAACAGCACAAGTGGCAAAATAAACTACCTTCACAACACTACATACAGTACATCAAAGTGAACAAAATCTTCTCCAAATCAACATTGACAAACAAAATGTTCACGAGAATGAAATTAACTCAAGGATGAACAAAAATGCCATTACTTATTTTTAGGGACTGAAAACCTCTATTTTACCATGCAAAATAAACAGTTTTATTGGGGAGGGACAAATGGACATTTTACAAATATTGAGGGGGACTAATCCCCCTTGAAAACTACACCTACGTATGGGTAAAAGTGCACTATACAGAATTTGTAAGTCATTGCTAAGTTGTCGCTACGTTTTTGCAGTAATATAGTAACAATGTCACAATGAATGTGTCTTGCTACATCCCTTAGTGATTCAACTTGCAGTGTACTACAGTGTAAACACTTAGCAAATCGTCATCATTTTCATTGCTGAATTTGCAACCAACCTACTTGCATGTTATGTCAGTGACGAGTACTGCAGCTGAAACAAAGGGGAAAAGAGCAAGGAAGCAATTTATATATAGAACGCAGGCTGGAAAACTCAGCAGCTTGTTCACAAGTCTGATGTAATCCTGAAACACTTTAACATTTAATTGAAGTGTCATGAAATTAAAAGGCTCAAGGAGAAGAGGTAGAAGAAAAGAGAGATAGAGACTTAGCTGGAGAGTCAGAGAGAGGAGAGTGATGCAGAGTGTGAGATAAAACACTGAAGTAAAAGAGCTGCTTACCTCTCTTTAATTACAAACATGCTGATAATGGGTTATCTCTTAAAGAAGAGGCATTTGAGCAGAATTATTACAAAGATTGGAGAAGAGCAACCTCTACATAAGGACATGGGGAGTCCCTGTGGTTTCAGCAATTTGGTAAAAAATCCTGATTAATACCATAATGATTTCCAGACTCCCAATAAAAAACATAGCATCCACATCTATTCTGACCCAGGTTTTTCTGGACCTGGACTACTCCCTGCTAACTTGAAGCAAAGCAGAACAGTGACCCCCTGTGGGTTCTCCAAGATAGTACAAACACAACATGACATCACTCTATGGGACAGAGCCGGTAGCAGTGGTTTTATCAAACATCCAAATGGGTTCACTGTAGATTTATTTATATTTTTTAAATGGAAGCTGATTTGAAAAAAAAAGAAGAAGCTGAGTCATGTTCAGTTGATGGCCACCTTCCATTCATTTACATGCACACACACATCACATACTTCATGTCACACAAATGTAATGTATGTTACACACCTCAGAGAATGTGTGACATGACATGTCCCACATGTGAAAGGGTCCGTGTTGGACTTGACATGCCGCTGGCAGGTGATTAGCGGGGAGTCAGACCTCACTGCCCCCATCAGACATTTCTGCACACAAGGCTCCATCTCACTAATACATAATTATAAGAGTCATATGAATGTCCTTCACATATCTGCAGGCTGGTCTGAGCATTATAAAGAAGTGGAATCCAAGGGAAGGGGGATGTATTTCTTTTTATTTTTTAACATTTTAGTCTGCCCCTTCCAAAGCATGTAGCTTCTGGATCTAGAAACTCAATGTGGGTGAAGGGCTGGTTAGAGTTCACTAATGATTCTGTCAATCACCACGTTGGCTGGTGTGACACTGCAGGCTTCTTACACCCTGCCAGAGCTGTCAGTCTGTTGGGCCCACCTCAGACACAGCAGAAACCCAGCAGAGCCACACCTGCACCACCACACTGTACGACATCTTATCTGGGTGAGAGATTATGACAAGAAAGATTATTTCAATTAAATATATGGGATACAGAAGCAAACACAGCGTTGGGAAGGAAAAACGAAAACCTAATGTTGGCCACATCTTCTATCAGTTTTCAGCTAATGAAAGAAGAAAAGTGATTAGACACATGAATTGCATCCAGAAGGCTTTATTAAACCTAAACTAATTCAAGTGAATCCTTAATCGTCTAACCTAGGTTTTTGCATTTTGCCTGGTATTAGTATAACAGGATTGTAAAAGCACAGGCTCCAGTTACACCCATTCTCCAGAGAAGAAGAGATTGGTGGGGGTTAGCATTAATCTCCAAAGCCTTATGTTGCATTTGCATAATTACCATAAATCATCACATGTATGTGCTGGTCCACAGTGGAAACGAAGTGGAAATGGTTATTGGCAAATGAGTAATGCTTGGAAGGGCAGGAAACAATGCGCTGCTGAATTGGTAGCTGGCACTGCAATGATACTGAGAAATCTTGGGGGGGTTTGAAACTGTGTTAAGAACACTGTGAGGCATGTTCTTGTTTCTCAGAAACACTCACTAAATGTTTACACAGAATCTGTGCCTTTCATTATCTGCAGCTTCAAAGAACAGCTTATTGTTCTCAGGCTGAGTGCTTTCTGCACTGTATATTTATTTCAACATGAGTGTACATGTCATGTTAGAAAATGTCACTTTGAAGCTGTTTTAAACTGGTGAAATAACATAATTCAGCTCAAAAGAACCAGCTAAAGAATCACTGTTTTAATAGTGTTATGTCTCAAAATAACCTCACTAAACCAGATTAGGGTTAAAAGAGTGTCATTAATGTATTGCTTTTGCTGGTTGTTTGAGTGGATATTGGTCAGCTGACATTGTCCAGCGATCAGCAAGAGGTGCAGCACCAGTGTGAGATTAATATGCAGTGGAAATAACAGAACAGGGGCACGATTAGCCCTTGGCACTGCCATTCATACAATGGCCTCAGCATAATAATAATCCTCCTGAGGTGATAAAATAAGTCACTTTTTCTGCTTTCTTTCTTTATTGTAAGACACACTTGCACTGTTGAGCAGCTAGAAATGACTGTGAGGTGTCAATATGTGCAAGTTCAGTGACAGATCTACCATTTGGTCTCTGAACTGGATTACACAGTGAAAAGGAATGTGAGGGGTTAAATGGTTTGACACAGCACAGTCTGTGCATCCTGCTGGCACAATAATCCGCTAAAGTCCTAATGCATGGTGTTATACTGAATTGGAATGGGCTACAAAAACAGCATGTTATTCCAGGACATTGACAAGCATAGACATAACCAGGAGACCTAAATAGCTGGTAAAACAAGGTGGAACACATTTTATCTCTGTGGAGTGAACTACTTTCTCTTGTACCTTTACTGTACTAAACATACATGTACAGTAACCCAAGTGAATTCCCTAAACTTTGCCTAACCTCTTTTATCTCTCATGCCAGTCTCCTATAGCTATTGCTGCAGCTGCATGACCTGATAAAGTCAAGTAAACAGTAGGTGGCTGAACAAGTGATAAAGAGACTGAAACACAGAGCGGACACCATAATGAGAGAGCAGCAGCAGAGAGCCTGAGAGAAGAAACAGAGAATGCCTTTAAACATGACAGAAAAAAACCCAGAAAAGAAGAGGAGGAGATCATTAAGGAAGCAATGATGGAGAGGTTAAAGACAGAGAGACATGACAGCTGGCAGACGGGACGGTAGTACTTCTCCGCTCAGCCCTGTCTCACTGCACCTTAGCAAACCAGATGGTCTAACCTGCCCCTCTGTGCCCTTCACTTGCCAATACTCACACACACACATTTACACACTGTATACTCAGAGATAAACTCAAAACGTGTGTTGTTGTTGTTTTACTGTATGCCGTCATGGAAACTGAATGAAAAACATTCAAAGTCAAGGCCAGGTTCAAGAAAAAAAAATGTTTCAGAAAATGCAAATACTAGCAACATCCTTCCTCATGTGGGTCTAAATACACAACACGTAACACAGTTTCCTAGTTTCTAATGTTTGGAGGTTGTTTCCTCAGCTATGTCAACAATATCCCAGCCATGTAATTTCTTAGGAAGACCAAAGATGCCTGTGTGACACAGCATCTCCCTCTACTGTCTAATCTCCACTACTACATCACAAAACACCACAGATCAGCACCAAGGCAATGGATAGCTCCTAACCCCCAAAACAGACCACCAGTAACCTCAAACACAGAGCAGGACAGCTAAGAATATTATTAAAGTTCAATTGCAAATTAAAAATCTGAAAAAAGTAGTTAAAGATCATTACATTTGTTTTATTGTGTTTTCCCCCAGATAATTTATTGCCAATCCTCCTGGAAAAACATAACATTCGGCCAGTCCCCAAATAGTATTGATTGATGTCTGGTTATAAAAAGACATCTATCTTTCAGACAGACTGAAATTGAAGCTGAGCTGTAGTGATGTGTGTTTTGTGCATGTGTGTGCATTGACTCTATCTAGTACGTGTGCATGTGTGTGTACTTGTAGGTGGTCGGGAGGCTGTGTGTTGATGTGGTACAGTATTATGAAACAATAAAATTTAGACAGCTGATTCATATGTGGGCATAAAAGCCAGAGTTTTGTTAGGTTCCTCTTTAATGAAACCTATAATTTCTGCCTCAGTCTATGGTGTTGCTATGGAGCAGAGGGATCGATCATAAAGAGAGATATCCAGTGCTGCTCTATTTTGCAGGATTGCTACGGCAATGAGTGAGCATAGTCAGAGTGTGAAAGATCATTTAGGGAGTAAAGCATTGCATGTCAACTGTACGTCAGTCAGCTGAAAACATTACACTTTCTGCTGGAACATATGAGGGTGGATGGATGCATATTATACATTCAAGCATGGTCACGAACATGTGCTGCAGTGTCATGCAGCAGGATTGTCAAAGACAGATGTTACAGGCACAAAGGTTACAAATTCAATCACGTTAGAGCTGGTTGCCACATCACTGTGTCTCAGGAAAATATGACTCCTTCATCTCTGTGTGGAAAACGGTGTGTGATGTATGTGTGTGCACGTGAAGACAAATTCCCGAGTATTGATGGAGAATATATCGCTTGGTCGACATAAACAAAACTGCTAGAAATTCAAATAAGGTGGAGCTGTCATATCCACTAAACACATCCCTTTAAAGGGGAAAGGACAAGAAGAGATGTTATGTGAAGTGGGAGAAAATTATAAGATAATAAAAACATTTCACATGGGATGTTGCGATCAATCAGGTGAAAGCAAAGGGTCAAGGAATGATATAAGAGGAGAGGCTGATTTTTTTTTCCACATAGAGGAGTGGATCTACAGTATCAGCACATTCAACCTGTGAACCAACATCTGTTTTTCATCTTTCTATCCTCTCTGCTGTTCTCCTCTAACTCCCTTGACCTTAGGGTCTTATTGTACACACTTGCTCTCTCACATACACCCACATGTATGCACACACTCGCTTGTTCTCTCAGTGATGATCATCTGCTGGTGTCAGCAGGTCTGAGTCACTGAGCTAAGCATTTCGCGGACCTCCCAAAGGATCTTAAACACAACCATGTTTACAGTCTGTGTGTGTGTATCCTTAAAGAAGACATGGATGACCATATCCATAACCTCGACCATCAGCTGCACAATATACTGTCCTACAAAGAGAAACAGCAGTAACTTGAACTTTGGACAAAATTAAGACTGGAGCCAGACCTTGTGACAAATGACTCATTTTGTGAAAAAGTGTCTTGACTCAACTGTGTTAAATTTCAGAGAGAACAAGGTGAGTATTTTTACAAGGAAAAAGAAAGTGAACAAAATAAGAAGCCAAAAAAAAACCACAGAATAGGAAAGAAAATGAAGAAAAGAAAAATGCAGAATGAAGAAAAAAAACCCCAAAATAATCAGGAAAATTAAGAAAAGTAAATAAAACAGCCAAAAAAAAATCAACAAAATAAGAAACAAAATGAACAAACCAATCAAGACAATGAACCAAATTAAAATGAAATGAACAGTGCACACAAAGCCATAAAGAAAATGCTTTAAAAATTAACAAAATTGTGAAAACAATCACAAAAATGATTTTTCCCCCTCTTTTTAAATGTTTGCTGAGTTGCTGCACTTTGCTTTGGGTAATGTACGTACGTAGTGTGTTACTTAAACCCAACAGCGCTGAAAAGACTGCACAGATTTATTACAAATACTTGCTACTCTGAATTCTTTCCCATGATGACCCATCTAACACTCTTTTATCTACAAGAATCCAAATAAAACAGTCTTCTTCAGGATAAAAGTGTGTCTCTGTAGCTAAAGACTGAGTGGACAAGCAGCACCTATGTGCTCTCATATACAGAACTCTCGAAGCGTCTCTTAGATTTAACCGGCCTGTTGACTTCAGGCTCAGAGATTAGTTCAGAAGTGTACACACACTTGCTATTCAGCCAGAAGGCTGCAGACGATGTTGGTATAGAATTATAATGACCAGAACAGACGCAGCAGAGAAAATCCTGGGGATGTACTGTGGTCTGGTTAAATGAAGGGAAGAGGTGCTGAATAAGAATGTTACGAATGTTCCACTGATTTCAATTTGCAGCGTGTTCTGCTGTTGATGTGTGAGAAAGTGTGAATATGTGAGTTAAAATCCTTGTATATTTACTCTCTGCTCCCATAAAAGAGGCTGTCAATGTGTATACTGAAGAAATTAGTTGAACCATACTGCCCCCGTCTGGACATGCATAGGAAAATATGCACCGTTCCATATTCTCCACAGACCACATCAGCAAATTCACTAACTTCATCATTCTCACATACAGGTGTGAAAGAGCAATGGCACAAATCGATGGATTCGAAAAGCAGCCTCTCTGATGACCAAAGACACAATAAATCAGACGTCATTCACACCGATTACACTGTATTAATGTCTCCTGACTTGTTGAACATAGATGAGACTTACTGGGGTGCTGCCGTCTGACAGGGTTGTCATGCTGATTGACATGCTCATCTTGTCAGACGAAGAAAGAGAAGGAGGGGAGGGGCTTCTCTTCTCCACTTCCTGTCTCTGGAGGAAGTCACGCCAGGCACGCTGAATACTACAAATATGACAGATAACACGTACACTTAGACTTTCCTGCTTTAAAATTTAAACCTTTTGAAGAATAGGTGGCATGTTACATTCAGATATGTATTCATCTTTAACTAGTTGCTTAGTGGTCTATGTATTGGTAGCATACTAGATCTTTATAGTGCTTTTTAATGACTACATGTAACTATAATGATCAGGCTGCTAACTTTGACAGTTTTTTCCCAATAGCTTCCAAAAGTGAACAGAGCAAACAGAAACACTACTCAAGAAAAAGTTTCACTACCATCTTAATCTAATGACTGAAGTAGAAGTACTCAGAGTGAAAATAAGTACTTGAGTAAGAGTATCTCATAATAAACTACTTGAGTAGTGAGTAATTTCATAATGTGGAATGTATTATATTCTTATACTGTATATTGTGTTTGAAAAGGTTCTTTATCTTATTATCCCAGTGGCAGCTGCAGAAATACATCACGTCTGCATCATGTAAACAAGTTTCAGTAGCAGAGAGGGGGGAAAAAATAATAAAAACATTCTCAACATTAGCAGCTTGCATAATTTGTTGCTTATTTTGTTCCTTTTTGGTTATTTTATTATTTTTGCTTTTTGACCATTTTGCTGCTTTGTTGATGTCTAATCAAAAAAAAAAAAAAAAAGAAAGTAAAAATGACTCCTTGTCGTTGAGGTTTGTGGCCACATGTAACTGTAATATTAAGTTACTGTAGACAGCTACTGTCAGAAGTCCATGTTTCTCAATCAAATACTCAAATACATGTAAAGGAAGCACTGCTTATTGACAGCCACTAAGGAAACTGATATACTTGACTTACAATCTACTAAGCTCTGTTTCCTCCAAACCCCGCTACAGCCTTCTAAGGCCCACACTGGGCAAAGCATATGAAGACTTTAATATATGTTCAACAACTCTCTTTGTTTGATAAGCCATAATTAAGAGGTGATTGCCATGGTCATGTAGAAATACGCAAAAAGGAAAACCAAGACTAGAAACAACACACACACACACACACAAAATTTAGACTTTATTTAACCCTTTCATGCATGGCGTCAAGTATTTTGAGTCAAAATGATAAGAAAAAAGCAGCATACAGAGCAAAATGTACAAAAATAATAAGGGGAGTGAATAAAGGTGAACAATCAGAAGAAAATTGAACAAAACAATCAAAAAATGAAGAGAAAGTGAGCAAAGTCAGAAGAAAAATGAACAGGCAAATTAAGAAAACAACCAAATTAGATGCAAAATGAAGAAAAATGAATAAAACAAATATAACATGAAGAAAAATAAACAAAATGAGCAATACCAATCAAGAAGTTGCTAAAAGAGGAACAAATAGGAAGAAAAATTAACAATAGAATTAAATAAATGAACTGAATTAGATGAAAAAAAAACAAATAAAAGCAAATAAAATATAAAGAAAAATAAACAAAATGAGGAAAAAAAAACAATCAAGAAGTTGCTAAATGAGGAACAAAAAGGAAGAAAAATTAACAATATAATTAAGTAAATTAACCAGATTAGATGCAAAAAGACAAAAATGAAAAAAATGAAACCTAACATACAGGAAAATGCTTTAAAGACAAACAACAACAACAAAAAAACAAACTGAAGTAATTTTTCTCAATTTCACTGTTTGCTGAGATGCTTCATTTAAAAGGTTGTACATTTATCCACAATAAAATTCTTTAGGTATTTGATGTTATATATACCACTACAATACAAAAATTACTATACAAAGTGTGTGGTTGATTCATTATTTTGTTAGTAACTAAAACATAATTATGACTAAAGTGACATGTCCTGATTAACATAATTTAATAATTTTCAACCACTACTGGCTCATAATCAGTGATATTTTAAAAACTCTTTGGAAGTACCAGAAGGCTGCAAAATTCATATCCTCAGCTTTTTAATAACACTAAGTAACACAAATTTAGTTCCTGGGTAATCAGGTTTATTTCCTGACTTTTTTAATATTGTAAAGGTGTAGAACGTGGCCATTATTCCCTTCAAACTTTGTTTTTGTGCCCTGGGTAATGAAACTTATAGATTTACGTATGTACTACTGTATGTAAAAACAGGCAAATCTGCACAATATACAAAATGAACAAGATGTTTAGAAGGGAGTGTTTTTCCAAGAATTGGAACTGCAATGATAATCTTTTCACATGTCAAATATTTAGAAATGAGTAGTTTTTCTGGATTTGCGTCTATACTATAAATCACTTTATGAATCAGCCCCCAAACATAGCTCCCATCATATTTTCATTGCATGCTCCTTGATAACAGTGTTCAAAGACCAGTATATCTTGGCGGAAGCGCTCGCCTTGCTCCTCTGAGTATGACCCCATACGTTCCTTGAATTTATCAAAATGGGCATGAAGGATGTGGACTTTGAAGGACATCCTGCAGCCCATTTTACCATAGTTTTTTGCTAGACCCTCCACCAGTTCCACATAATTTTCAGTCTCAAGAAGCCCCTTATCACTGCAGCAAAGCTGGCCCAAGCCTTTTTCTCCTTCCTCCAGGATTTTGTCTATGCTATCCAGCATTACATCTACTGTAAATGTTTGGGAAAATTTTAGAATTTCATTACCCAGATCACAAAAACAAAGTTTCAAGAGCAAAACTAGTATTTTCCATTTTCTTTAGGCATAAGAAACTGGGAAATAACACTTCCTGCCCAGGAACAAGAGAAAGTGAAAATGTTGGTACATGGTGTAATTCATGCATGGCAGGGTTAAAATATTGCAAGTGATTGAGATTCTGCTCTAGCATCAAACATGATACTCACATTAACACCTTGTTCTCAATGGGCTGCATGTTGATATTGATGTTGTTGTCCAGGTCCATGGTCAGATGATTACTGTGGTGGTAGGAGAGGGGGTGAAGGGAAGGGGACATTCAGAGGGCACACACACACAGTCCAATCTGAGTCTGGGTTATCGGTAATTAACAGCTTGGTCCCATCTGTAGAGAATAGGGCTCTTACAGCACATGAGAGCATGCTGCTCACTTTGCCTGCTGATGTATGTGAGTGTTTTTAAACTAACCTCTGCAGCTGGAATCCTCCACTGTTATCATGCTTGAAGCCGCTCTGGAGGCTCTTGAGCTGCTTCTACATAAGAGAGAGACAAAAGTGGACAAAAAGACAGGAATAAGAAAGCAGCAGTGACTGTGGTGCACATGTAGAACGTGGTGTTAACGGTGAACCTCCTGTGTGTATGTTAATGCCTGCGCATAAATAGGAGTGGATGCAGATTACTGTGATCACTTTGCTGAGCTCAGGGATCTCAGCATCAAGTGGCTTGGCAGGATTTTGGCACAGTTTGTTTTGTTGTGAAGTTAGCGAAGTAAGCCAGTTCTGCTGCCACAGCATTTTTCAGGCACTGAGCCCAGACGCAGAAACAGAGACTCATGGAGGAAAGGCAAACAGGGAGAGACGGCCAAGACAGACAACACGGCACGACAAATTCTGAACAATGATACAACTGTTGAACATATACTGTACAGCAGTCGACCTAGAGATGAGAGAGGTACGACTTCTACTTTGTCTGAGATTACATTCAACCAGAGGCGGTAGTACTCAAGTACATTTACTCCTTTCCATGTACTTGAGTAGTTTTTACATATGAACTGTACTTATAAGGGTAGTTGTTTGGTGGAATACATTTTACTTTTACTCAGTTACAGTTGTGATGAAAAAAAAAACATATTACCAAGCAATAAATTAAAATGAAAATTACAATTCAATTATCAAATGAAGAAACTAAGCAACAAAGCAAGCAACAAAAATAAAAAAACAAAAAATGAACAAAGTAAGCAACAAAATGAACAAAAAAATGAACAAAATTGGCAAAAAAGCAACAAAATGAACAATATGAGCAATAAAATGACCAAAATAAGTATGATCAATAAATTTACGAAATTGACAAAATAATCAAGAAAATGAACAAAATTAACAAAGCAAGTCACAAAATGAAAACAAATTGGACAAAATTGACAAAATAAGCAACAAAATGAACAAGATAATCAAGAAAATTAACAAATAAGCAACAAAATAAAAAATGAACAGAATTAGTAAAAATGAACCAAGCAATAAAAATCTGTGACAATGTACAAAATAGCAAAAAATTACAATAATAATACAAAAACTAAACAAAATAATCAATTAAGTTCTAAAATTAACATAAGAACAAATGAACAAAATAAACAAAAATCATGCAAGTGAACACAAAAGAACAATAAAACAAAAATAAACAGTTTGTTCCCTTTTGACTCATTTTCTTGTATATTCTGATTTTTTTTCAGTTTTTGTTGCTTATTTTGTGGATATTTCTTTTTGCACAGTTCATTACATTGTCAATTGTCATTAATTTACTACATAATTTTCAATGTTTTTCATGACTTTTGTTAATTTTTTTGCTTATTTTGTTGCTTTTTGTGATTTTTTAAAATCAATTGTGCTCATTTTTTGCTTTAATTTATTCATTTTGATTGAATATTTTGCTCATTTTTTTTACATTTCAGCTTTTTTTACTCCTACTCATTGAGGTGGAGCAAAACGTAACCGAGTATAAATATCTCTTTCATCACAAATGCAACTGCGTAAGAGTAAAATGTATTCCGCAAAACACGTACTCTCAGAAAAAACTACTCAAATGCATGTAAAACAGTAAATGTACCTGAGTCCTACCCACCCCTCCTTTGCTGAGGACCCTGCAAACGTGCTCACTTTCAGTTGATTTTCCTTAAAAAAGATGAAGTATGCACTGATAAATGCAGAATATATTACACATATTAAATGGCAGATCGGCCAATAAAAAACACAGTAATATATGGCAGTCATTAGATGCACTTCCATACTAAGAAAAATGATGGTAACTGCAGCGCTCAGTTGGTTTTTCACTTCATTGGTATTTCAATTTCATTATGTTGCTGCTGCAAATATATGTGCTTCTCCAAAAAGATTCCAGATCGAAGGTCTTTTAAAAACGAAGACCTTGCACATATACTGTACATATAAAATGCAAAACCATCAAACACGGTTTTGATAAAAGGTCTATTTTGTTTGGATGTCTGCCCAATTTTCCTGTGGCAGCCGATGTTTTCCTCATTACCCTGCCTCCCAGAAGGAACAAGCGGCTCATTAGACAGACATTAGACAGGACTTTGACTAGTGATCAATGATCGCTTCAAGGAGTTGTTTTTTCATCTCTTTCTATCTGCTTGTTTCCCAGATTCTCTTGGATGAAAAAAGGGGTCCGGGAAAGCAAAACCAGAGCTTGATTATGGATTTTGTGTGATCCCAACACCTGTGAACTTTCTTCCGCGTTCGTGCACATGGTCACCTCCGCTTGGCCGAATCTTTTCTAATCCAATCATGGAAGTTACAGCCTCAAACCATCCCTTGAGAGACAAAGTTTCAACTGAATTGAGCTGAATTAAATTTTTTGTGTACATTCTACTCTGATCTGTAAAGACTGAACTATCATTTAGCAATTGTCAGTGGGTAGAGGAAACAGAAACTATTCTCAAGGACAGGGACTGAAGTAGAAGTAGAAGCACTCATAAACATAAAATTATAACCACATAACTTCATAACGTGGAGCTTATTACAGTGGCTTACAGTATATTGATCTTGTACTTTTATTCACTTTTTTGGTTACTTATGCAGTCAGTGCTCAATTTGTTGACTTCTACTTCCTTCTAAATGTAGTTTTTTCAATTTGCTTATTTTGTTCATTTTTGTTAACTTTATTGATAATTTTGATTGTTTTTTACTCATTTTGTTGCCTGTTTTGTGGATTTTTTGTCAATTTCCTTGAATTTTCTTTTCATTTTTGTATACTGTATTTTCCGGACTATAAGGGGCACATAAAATACTTTATTCTCTCAAAAATCAACAGTGCGCCTTATAATGCAGTGCACCTTATGTATGTATTTATTCTGGTTTGTGCTTACTGACCTTGAACCAATTTTACTGTATGTGGTACATGGCACTCAAATCTCTGTCAAAATGTTTTACTATGACTTTTACTGCGCCACTTGTAGGAGCATTACAGTAATCAGGAGCCTCGCGGAGTCATACTACTGTGCCGTATCACTCGCGGACCGTAACACTCTGTGAGTGATACGTACACTCTAGCATGACCGGACATGTCAGGAGTGTAGGACACAAAGACATGCTTGTAGATGTCACACTCACTGAGCAGAGGCAGACAGACAACACGGAGCTGACATCCACTCCGGGTGGATTACTAACCAAAGAACTCCAACTGACCAGCTTCATTTGTTGGACCCACGCGACGCCGAACACGCCAAATAACCAAATAAAGACACTGAAAAGGAAGAACCCGATCGAGTCAAGCAACATGACCGAGTCGGGCATGAGGGATCCGGACCCGCCCGACGCCAAAATCGCTAAACTGCCAAAGAAAGACACCGAAGAGGAAGAACCCGATGGACCCGTGGGAGAGGAACAAACCCAAAAAGTACTGTATTGTTTTGTATTTTATGTGTTACAACTGAACAGTCTTGAGAGTTACGGTATTGTGAATGAGTTAAATAGAGTTTGACTTAGCTAGCTTTCACTTTGCATAATGCACCTTATAATCCGGTGCGCCTTATGGTCCAAAAATATGGTACTTTGCACCCCAATTTTATGATTTACTTGAAAATTTCTTTAGGTTTGTTGATTATTTTAATTACAGTAGTGCCCCAGATAACGAATTTAATCCGTTCCGGCGTCACGCTCTGTGTCCGAATCATTCTTTATCCGACACGACTTTTTCCATAGGAATACATGTAAAACCAATTAATCCGTTCTGGACTCACGACAAACTCCCACATAGAGTATGTATTACACATCCCTAACTGCACATTTATTCATTATTATTATTATTTGAAAAGGAAGTTATGTTAATTATCTGAAACGGAATGCATGAAATTAGTTTTAAACATGATTTAGAATGAATTCTTACCTTGGCTTATGACTTGGCAGTGTGTCCGTGGACACTGCACACGTCCATAACTGTAAACACAGCTCCTGAAACCAGAGCTGCCGGCTCTTAACACAGGCAGAGGCTGCTAGCAGAGGCGGCTAACGGCTAATGGCTGTTAGCCGTCTCGACACAGCCCGGGCAGCATTAACACGGCACGGGCAGCGCTGTATCCGGGCCGAGTCAACACGGGGCTTCCCGGCCTGACATGCCGGCATGGCGCTGCCCGGCCCAACGCGCTGACATGGAGCTGCCCAGGCTACAGCTACGGCTAACAACATAGCCAGTTCCGGAGTGGAGTTACCTTACGATGGCAGAAGCTAGGACACACAGGACCACACTGTCGGGTTCTGCATTGAGGAGTTGAGCTGATTTGTAGATGCCAATGGTGAGGCAGTCTTGTTTCACAGCTGGCTAGGCTAGCGCTAGCCGCTAGCGGCTAGTCGCTCTCACTTCCGGGTGAGTGCGCTCTGACTTCCGGGTCATTCTCATCGAGACCCGGAAGTGACGCATACATAGACACGTCTTCTTTTGTAAAGCGGATTTTTTTTGTTATGCGGTTCAAATTTTTTGCTGATTTTTTCTTCGGTATCTAAATTTTTTGTTCTCAGAAGCGTTTGTTGTCCGGGGTACCACTGTATTTTGGTCCTTTCTTCTTTTTGTTTGTTTTTGTGGTTATTTTTGTACATTTTTGCTCATTTTGTTGCTTTGTTAATTCATATTTCATAATTTATTGATTATTTAGGTCTTTTATTTTCATTTGATATCTGTCTTGGCATTTGTTTTTATTTTATTTTTATTTATAGGTACTTGTTCTTAATTTTCGGTTATGCTATTTGTTTTTAATGCTCTGTGTGCTTTTAATGCTGTCTATTTTCTGTAAAGCACATTGGTCACCTATGGTTTGTTTTAAAGGGCTATATAAATAAAGTACATTTACATTTCATTGATTATTTTGTAATTTTTTTATCATGTCAACCCTTTTTACTCCTACTCCTTGATCTGTCGCCAAATGTAACCGAGTAGAAGTACAGTTTTTCATCCCAAATGTAACTAAGAAAAAGTATTCTGAAAAACAACTTCTGTCAGAAAAAAAAGACTTGACAGTGTGTAAAGGAGTAAATGTATTTGAGCGCTACCTGCCTCTGGTAATCGTGAAGGCATGACAGACCGTAAGAAATGCAGGTGTAAGAAAACGAGACCAAGAAATTTAAAGTGAATAAGATTTAGAGGAAAGGTCTATTCTGCCAAAGAGATAACAAACGGACAGAAATGAGGGAGTAGCTTTGGCACGGTGACGAGCCAAGTAAAGAGGACTAATCTCTGTGTGTGTGTGTGTGTGTGTGTGTGTGTGTGTGTGTGTTGGGGTGTGTGTGTGTGTGGTAATGGAGTTGCTGAGACACTGAATGAACCGATCATTTCAATTTCCCCTCAGTGATGGCCCTGTCGTGGTCTGGCCAGACAAACTATTAGCCCACTTCAAAAACAGCACGTCCGCTTTCAAGATGGCAACAGCACAGAAACAAACAATGTGATGCGACAGATGAGTAACCATGTGTGAATGATTTTCAGCATGTCCACTCTCACCAATCTCCATTCATATCAACTCTGCTACAGAACTTTAATTGTCTCCTGACTCTTGTCTTTATCTGTTTTTCCATAGAAGAAGGAACAACTTATCTTAAAAAGACTGAAGCAAATTGAAATAAATGAGTGACTGGTTGCAAAAACTCTGCTAATGGAAAAATTAAAATGTACCCTGGTGACATTTACATGCATTCTAGTGTTCACCCACTGGAATGAATGTGATGTTACTCTGAATTTGACCCTGCCATGTAAACAGCATAAAGCCTTTGTCTTTGTCTAGCATTTTTTGACTAAAACATGTGGGATACACTGGTATTATTTCAGTTTTAGGAGGATTCTTTCAACATGCATACAGTGTGTTTGACAATTACATCACATACTGTAGGTGTAGGTCAGGTGAGGGCAGAGACAAAGATTCTTTCTAGTAGGAATAGATGCTCATAGAAAAGTCCAGAGAGCGAGAAACACAGCGACTTTGGAGCATTATTGCAGGACATAAAGTGACTTTTGGACATACACAAGTATCCAAAACTTCTTCAGGACAGTGTTTAAAGGAATAAGAGAGAGGAGCCTGCTGCAGAGAGTGTAACATTTGCAACTAGAAAGAACCACATTTGGAATTACATACATATCATTGTCAGTTCAATAGTTGTTCAGAAAAATAATATTTCCATAAAAACAATATTCAGGAAAAATAAATAAATGTTCAGAAAAATAATATTTCCATAATGCTGTTTTTCTTCTGAATCTAGCTCTGTAAATGTAGAAGATATGTCAAATCCATGGGCACATACAGTAACTGAATCTGCATGTTTCATGTCTATAGCTTTATTTGTTACCTTACAGTAGCTATTTTTCCTCAAGCCCTGTAAGTATAAGTGTTCTGGATCACTATATCTGGAATATTGCCCATATCTGGATCAAACTTTGTGGTTTGATCTGTGTAATCCTGTGTTTTTGGATACACTTTTGTGGGTGTTATTTGTGTCATTGCAATGGTGAAGAATCCTTTAAAAATCTTCTGGATCAAGACAATGATCCAGATCACATTTAGAATCTAACTGATTGGGCCTTGTGCCATTTCTGACCTATCCTGATAAAGTTTTGAGTTATGTTGTGAATAAACAAAGAGACAAAAAAATTAACACAAACCAAACATAACATTCTAGGTGGAGGTAACCAGTAAAAAAAAATTGAAAAAACCCATTCATAATCACAGTGTGAACAGTTCCATGTAAATAGGAATAGGAATGTAAACCGCTTATTCGGAATTTTATCTATTTAGTGTGCACCAAAGTTACTATGCTTACTTTCAAACTATCAACACTGAATTTAAATATTTAGTCATGGCAACGGGGGAAAGGGGAAAATCAAGAAATATTGCAAAAACTATAAAGACTTTGATTCAACTTCAACCGATTTGATTAAGATGTTGAATAATTTTGTTGGACAAGTCCAACCTCGGTCCAGCCTTTTTCTCTTCCATTTTTGTGAACATAGTTGATCAGAAAATACCCCACTATATAAACAGATTATACAGCAAAGTTAAGTTAAGTTAACAGCAAAGTTTTCAGCAGGGAAGCAGTTTTTTACATTCTTATCCCTGTTGAATCACTTATTACCCACAGTTTGTGTATTTATGTGCTTGCAAAACAGAAATTCCAACACTGACATCCGCAGCACATTATTTACCACTTAAACAAATCCCTGACTTCAGCAGGTCATTTACAATGATCTTAATAAGAGGTATTGATTTCAAAATCTATAGCAGTATACATTTTGCAGTTATTGTATACCCAACTAAAGGCTGTACATCTCTGCAGTCGCAGTCACAAACAAACAGTCTGTTGTCAAACGCAGTGTAATTGGTGTTCAGTCTTAAAGTCTTACTCCGGCCTCACACACCTATAGGTTTCCATTCTTGCCTCCGTGGGAAAACCCATCCCATGCCTTAAGTAGGAATACCAAAAAAGTACCCGAACATAAACCAGAGGTTTGCATAATTTAGTGGCAGAGCCGACAGAAAATCTATAGTCATTTTGGTCTTTGGCAGTGCCAAGCAGGCTTGTATTGATTGGTGTGTGTGAGAGTGTGTGTACGTGCAAATACGCGTGTTTGTGTGGGTGAATTTATGGTGGAGTCAGGAGGAGTAGGAAGGAGGGAGGAAGAGCGAAAGACAGAAAGCTACTGATGGAGTAGGGACCTTGAGCCCATAGGACACCATGCGACAGCAGAGGAAATGGAGCCACTGATGACCAAATATGGACCACAGGCTCTTCTTCACTTCCTCCTTCATCAGTCTTTACTCATTAACTCCAAAAATAAATGAAAATAAAATTAGCCGAGTGTGAGAAGACAACCACATGAACTTGTTTCTGGGGCCTTCCTTGTGATCAAAAAGAGAAGTAGCTCAGCAGAAAAAAACAGGGTTTGAAAGAAAAACCACCAGGCTCCTCACTGCTGCATTTGCCCTCACACAAACAGCAGGAGTCTAAGGAAAGTGCATCTGCCAGCAGAGCTACGAGAGCGCAGTGCAGGCATGGACCTATCAAAATTAACCTATTACCCTAAGACTGAAAAATCTCACATCGCTAAATATCCACAGTGTTTTACCAATTAGACCCACTGCAAACACATTTGAAAATTAATTTGGATTAAAGCTGC
>JAQQAE010000837.1:0-29138 GCA_029823295.1 Pseudamia nigra
TATATACACACACCAGCAAATACTAAATTAACTGCATTAACATGTTTTCTATTTGAAGTAGTCATAATTCAGGATCAGCTGACTGAACTTTTCAAAAATGTCCTGATTATATTAAAAAAGAGCAATGAAAACACTTAAAGGCATAATTACAAGTCTTATGAGTTATACTAGCACATTCCAGTGCAGATGTGTACAATTTCAGATTCAGAATACTTTATGTACTCCCGAGGGGCAATTCAGTTTACAGACCTGGGTCACAGCAAAAACAGGACAATATTCCTGTTGCTGTTAACATTAATAAGTAATGAGGCAAATGTAACCCTTTCAGAACTTGCTCAAGTACAGTATGTGTTTTATTGATTTGACTCAATTGAAAAAATATTATGGCATGTGTATTATGCTTTTTTATAAACAGCTCTTATTTTTTCTTAGCTGGTTATTTGAAAATGTGTCCTTTCACTCCTTTAACCATCTTTAAATACTGCATGTTTACATATCGTTTTTCACTACTTTATATCTGTCTTCCTTCCATGTTTTTTTTCACAGATTCACAGAGCAAAGGTCAGACCATTTATAAGTTCCAAACAATGTTTCATGTCTTGCCACTAGCAAAAAAAAAAGTTAAAGCAGTATTTTAGGAATAATGTAGACACTGTAAGGGCAGTTATTTTATTCAGTGTGAATAAGAATCTGTGGGGTAAAAAGGAATAATAATCTGAGTATAAATACACCTGACGGCTCTGAAATGGCAAAGTGAAACATAACCACAGCCCAAATAGCGGCATCATACAGCATGGTGGAGGAAGGAAATGTGTTGCAGATATCACATAACATGAATATTACAACATATTCAGATGCAGAAAGAGAGGATGGAAGGAACAATTCTATGATGGACAGAAGGGAGGAAGCATGGAAGGGAAGAGAGAAGGACAAATGGAATGGAAAATGGGGAAAAAAAAGGCATAAAGGAAGACACAAAGGAAAGATGGAAGAAAGGAAGGATTGAATGACAGAAGGAAGGAAGTACAGAAGGTTGGACAGCATCAAGGGAGGAAGGAAGAAAGGAAAGAAAGGAAGTAAAGAAGCATGTAAGGACAGACAGAAAGAAGGAAGAAATGAAGGATGAATAACAGAAGGAAACATGACAGGATGGACAGAAGGAAAACAGGAAAGGGAGAAAGAAGGAAGAAAGGCTGAAAGACAGCAGGACGTGAGGAAAGAAATGAGGAAAAAAGAAGAAAGGGAGGATATGAAGAATGGATACACGGAAGGCAAAACAGAAAATGGGGAGGAGAAAAGAAGGAAGCAAGGAAGGGCAGAAATGGAAGGCAGAAGGAAATAGGGGAAGAAAAAAGGAAGGAGAGAAAATGGAAAGAAAGAATGAAGAGAGGGATGATTGAAACAGAAAGAAAGAAATGAATGAATGAATGAATGAATGAATGAATGAATGAAGGAATGAAGGAAGGTGTTCCGTAGCGTCGCCGATGCAGACATGGCAGTCCATGGATGACTCATATCAATGACTGAGATGCATCGACAGAGAGCTGCTTAGTTTGTAACCACTACACAAAGCAATTGTGTCCAGAGAGCCCACTTCAGACTACTTCAAATGGTTACACCCGCCGATTGTTGAGTCAAGACTCAAAGTACCATATGGACACAGGAATATAGCATTTACAGATGGCAGAGCATCTAAATTTTTAATCAAATCTATGCTCCGGATGCTTTTAAACTGATCAATTTGTTATTTCAAAGAAGCCGCAGTATCTTTGAAAACATCTTATAGCTCACTAAGGTGGTCATGTGAGGTCGTAAATCTACTGCAGTGGTTTTCAACCGGGGGGAGGGAGGGGGTCAGGACCATGGGAGGGCTACGGAATGGTTCTGAGTGAGAGGTTAAAAAAAAAATCCATATACATATATCTATACTGTATATGTTGTTGGACCTTGAGTGATGCATTGATGATTTAGACAATTTATTAAAGAATGACGGGTTACATTGTTGTTTGTATAATAAATTCTTTTTGGTTCATTTCCAGTCGTTTTAGCTTTGTTTTAAATTTGCCAATGCTATAGATTTGGATTCATTTCTTGATTATTTAGATGTTTTTTGATAATTTTTCTTCTTTTAGTGGATTATGATTGATTTTCTTAATAATTTTGTTCATTTTTTGAAAAATTTGTTGATTTAGAAGGTGGTTTGGTTCATTCTTCTTGATGTTATTTTGTTCATTCTGTGACATTTTTTTCCATGATTTTTTCAAATCTTTTTTAAAATTTTATTTAGTCCATTATTGTTCATTTAAAAATATATAAAAGTTTATTTTTTGATACATTTATCTATTTTTAAAATTTATTTTATTATTTAGTTAATTTTGTTATTGTATTATTGCCATTTTTTATTATTTTGTCACATTTTGGTTATTTTGGACTATCCTTTTCCCTTCAGCTGATTTTTTTTAAGTTAACTTTTTTGATCATGTTGAATTAGAATATGCAATGATTTTTTTTTTTAAATTTAGTTAAATAAAAATAAAGATGAAATAAAAATGAAGAAAAAGCGGTTTAGAAATAGAAAACAAAATTCATTCAATTAAATACAATTCAATATGTATGTATTTTTTCATAATAGTCATTTATTCATGAAAGATTATTTTGAATGACTCCTATTTATTCATGAATGAAAAATAGATGAATGAATGACTATGTACATTTAGCTGCTCATACAAATGCATTTGCCTAGTGTGAATTCAATAATAGTGGGCATTAATGTGACACCAGCTGAAAACCACCGGTCTACAGCAATGGAGTGCTTTGTAACACGCAGAGTTGCAAAACACATTTCTGTCAGATCAGTTAAAGATTTAAACCTGCCTTCCTGGAGAAATAGAAAATTACCATTACGTGTTACTCAATGACCCTGCCTTCAACACAAGACACAGCATTTTAACACTGTCAAACAATTTCCAGAGTGCTGTGTTCTTCCACCACCGCTGAAAAACGTCTGCCATTTGGCCGCTGTAACTGAACTGCAGCCTCCACAAAACACAGTCTTCATGAACCTGGGATAAAGCCAAACAGAGTCTTTTTTCACCACACAAAAGCCTCCTACAAGTATACGTCTGTTTAAAAAGTGTCCGTCTGCAGGTTTCCACCGCATGTCCATATGGTCCCTGTATTTACAGGGCGATGAGGCCTGCCCCTGGGGTTCAGAGTGGTCATTATCTGGGGGATGGTACAGTAGTTAAGGTCACCTGGTACACGTCAGATGTCCGGACACTCCACTAGTCCTGCAGGATTCTAAATGTGTAATCATCTCTGAGAACACAAAAGGCAGAGTCCATTCAGGCTGGCCATTACAAGAGCTTATTGCAGGGTCCATCCTGGTTCTGTACCCTGCTATTCCCGCAGCACATTCGAAAAATGGTACATTTTTCTTGGGAGTTTTCAGACGGATCACAGCTACAGCTGACTACGGGAAAAGTACAAGTCTTCTTGGGCTCAGAGTTCATGCTGAGAATGACTGCCTAGTGTTCTTTTCCTCCAGTCCCACTTTCTGCCAGATAAATACTACTACTTTTTCCCGTGTTCTTTCATAATGACGTTAAACTACGAAAATGTGTCACAGTTAGTTCTAATTCTTCTCATGGTTTCAAAAGCTCTTAAATTATATAGGTGATTTCATTTTGTTTTACAAAAGAAATAGAAAATCTGTTACTTCCATCAAGGGAGGGAGCATTAAGATCAAATTCAAATTGCAAGGAAAGCATCTGCTTCAAAACTGCTTTAAAAGTACAAAAGTTCAATTTCAATTCAGCTGTATTTGTATCACACCAATCATAATCTAAGATTGTCTCTAGGCACTTCACAATTAAAGGCCAAAACCTCAAGCCTATACAGAGAGAGAACCCAACAGAACCTCCGAGAGCAAGTCAAGAGTAACAGGGAAGAGGAACACTTCCTTTAACAGAAGAGAAAAAAACTCCAGCAGAACCGATACGTATTATCAGCAACGTCTCAGTCTGTAGTGTTGCTGTCCGAGGAGAACCATGGATCTCTGAAAACTGGTGCATTTTCAAAGGCAACATGAATTTTATTGAGGATTCTGCCATAAAGTACTATGTGTATGTTCTGGACATACACAGGATCAAATCATTCTATATTTATGAATAAATGGAAATTGGTTACAGTGAAACATCTGGAGCTGAGTAAAATTCAAACCTGCATACATTGGGACCATCTCTGTACATAATAGTGCAAATACATGACATAAATGCATAATATAAATATATAATAAATGTGTTTGACATTGTGAAGGAATAGAAAGAACAATATTTGTCTGGGAGATACTGTGTATGTCAGGGGTCTTATGGGTACGCTAATGCTAACACTAGCTTACCAATTTAGCAAAACTTCAAACATTGCTGAACAAAGTCATATAGTGTTGTTCATGTAAGCACTGAACTGCAACTAGAGCAAAGTGTCTGTCAGGAAATACTATGTTCTTTTAAACAAATAGAAGCCACAGGGGTCTGTCTTGGTCCACTGGAGAGTCGAGGTACCACAGTGACCTGCCGATCAAATCCCAGCACAGGAGTGATTTATCAGATTATTCGCCATAACACCGTAATAATGGAGCACAACGTTTAAGGTGGAAACACTCACTTATTAGAGGGTATAAATAAAGCATTTGAGACCACGATGACTCATGACAAAACTGTATTCACTTAGTATTTTCAGAGAGAAATCCAATGTAACTCTATTGGAGTCAGGGTGTCTTTGAGCCCACTGAACAGTGCCCTAGAGGCCAACTGCAGTATTACAACTTTAATTTGCTTCTGCATTGGCTTCACGACACAGCCCTGGCCATTATTCACGGCTTGTAGATAAACATAAGCAACAAAATGAGCAGACTCAACAAAACGTGTATGTCACCCACCCATTGTTTTATCCAGATCGATTAAAAGGCCAGCCTTAATTCAGCATACGGTACTCTTTTTATGGTTTTAGTTTAAGTAATTACCACCAAAATTACATGCAAATACCCCCTACACCTGGAGATTCTAGATGTAGATCATCAATTAAAGTCCTTACTGTGACTCACTGGTTTTTATTGCTCCTTCAACAATTTGCAATAAAAATCCATAATGACTATATTTAGTCAACACATGTGCTCGAAGCCCAGTATTTGTTTCAACATCAGCATGTACGGTAACATATGCAAACACTCATAGAGATTATGCAGATGTTTGAATGACGTAGAAGATGCCATGCTGCATAACTGCACCTTGATTCTCAGAGTAGATATCTCTTCACACCTTTGGTTAAGAGCCTGTCATCATGCATACCAAAATAAACCATAATAAAATAATAATACTTCAGGGTTATGAAGGAAATAGCTTCAAAATGCTCTTTGTTGCCAGAACATCCCAGTCACAGAGCAGTCAGCAGGCGTTGGAGGAACACATCTTGTAAAGGCGACCATCTGTTTTACTAATTGCACTGTTCATCTGAAGATACTGACACTGATATTTCAAAATGTCCTTATAGTATAAGCTTTATTTTTCTCTCACTTAACAGTGCACAGTATGTCATTATTCAGTAATGGCTCAAGTCTTACCCTACGACCCCCATTTCCAAGCAATTCAAACTGCTCTGGAAAATCTAAATGAAAACATAAAATTTCAAAATGGAAAATTTGGGAAATGCTTACACACACAATTAATGAGGTCAACAGGTTAGGAAAAGAGCATCCCGAATGGCAATGGTTCACCACTGGCAAATAGTGCAGCAGTAAAGTTCAGGCATTTCTTATCCTACAGTTCATAATTTTAAACACAAGTCTGAGAACCAGCTGTGGATGAGTATGATCTCAGGGCCCGAAAATGACAGATATGACTGTTGAAATCACCGCGTGAGCTCAGTAACACTTCCAGAAACCTCTGTCCGTGAACACAGTTTGTTGCTGTATCCACAAATAATAAAAAACCTATTATACGGGTCTGCTTACATTTAAGATGATGTGAGACCTGTGGTCTGATGAGTCAAAAATGTTCCGAGCCTAAAGACCCGTGATGCTATCGGGGGGCACTACTACAAACATCAGGTCTGGACACAAACAGGTCAGGTTAATTTGCATTGCAAAACAAATTGGAATTTCATGCAAGAACTATGTTTTTGACACTAAATATTTGTTTTGTTTGTTTGGTTACTGTGATTATAATACTCTTGAGAATGAATGAGAGCTTGTTGCCATCGGCTAATTATTTAGTATTAAACTGTTCATACATCGCACAAAGCAGACACAAAAAACAAAACTATGATTTCTTTAGCCTATATTTCTATTAAATGGTTCATTTCCCTGATCTGGATAATAATGTAAAAACTGTAATATTTAATTAAGCACAACTTCCGTCCTGCTCAGGATTCAGAGATTTGGGTCATTTCTAAAAATTGGGTCCACAGAAAAAAGTTTGGAAACCACTGCACAAGTGCACATGGCATCTGTAACATGCACATTTATGAAGACAATATCAGTGTGGAACAATATACCATACAAGTATTGCAGCAACATGCGCTGCCAAATACATACTTTGTTTTTTTCTAGACTTTTCTTTTCTAAGCACTTTCTGCATGTGTTCCACCAGTGTGGCTCCATAGAAGATTCCAGTCCAGAAGAATCCCGACTTGTCAGCTACAGAAAATGTTCGGTGCATTCTGAAACATGCAACATTCCAAAGAAAACCCAAAATATTGAACATGTGAAATATGTGAACATGTGCATCAGGCAATAATGAGAACTCTTTTCAGATTCAAAATGACAGAAACAGGTCTCCTCACATTCAGTGTTGTTTAAACAGCAACAGTCCTGAAAATAGACCTGGCTCATTGTCTTGGAATGAAATTCTTAAATGAACATTAATCTCCCAAAAACTATTAGATTTCTCAGTTTTAACATCTGATCATGAATTCAATTAAGTGTGCGATTTGAATGGTTTGCAAATCACCTCTATTATTTACATTTTACACAGTTACTCAAGTTTATCATAATTTACATGAAGGTATTTTGTGTCGTCTATTATAGCAGGTGTGCAGAAACCCATCTTAGATGCTGCCATGACACTTCTTTCTGCTTTTCACATCTGCCCCCTTCTGCCTCACACCTTCACTTCCTTTCCTCTTTTTGCTCCCAGCTTAGCAGCTTTAAGGCTGTTTTTCAGTAAAGCGTGCTCTCTGGCTCTCAGCACTGGCATCTCTTGCATCGGTATGCAGCTCCCGTTCAGACTGCTGATCCCTCTTTATGAGGACATGAGTTTCAATGCTTTTATCCCCCACCTTCACTTGCAAATATGCCTGCATTCAGTATCTACATTCCAGCTTTAGAGACCTGTGGGAAGCCTTTAAAGAGGAAGTCAATAAAATGGTATAATCATGCATGAATTTCAGTTGGCGCTTTTTTATGTCTTCATTCAAAAGTCAGATTTTAGGGAGCATCTTAATCAAGCGTGGCCGGACAAGGACATTTTCAGATACGAGTCTAGATGAATACCTGAAGTGATAAAAAAAAATCTACCTGTGGCACTGTGTGTACATTTGTACAATTATCAGCACATCTGGTTAACATATGTATACCACCAGTTACAGTAGGCATTCATGAAATGACTGCAGAGACTCTATAGTGTAAGAATAATTCTTCATTATTCATCCAAAATGCCCATTTTAAAGTCTTTCAAACATGTCTATGAAACACACATTAATACAGAGCATAAAAGAAGCATTTTAGAGCCACTTATAAAATAGCTATGTTTGTAGGATTTAAGCTGATTCAACACCTATAATAAATCTGTGAAACCTTCCTGGCTGATACTGCAGTGGACATTTTTAAAACTGTCAAGAGCTGCTTCCATAATATGAAGATTCAGAGACTCAGTTGTGTGTCTGTCTGCCTTCAGACAGTGTTATGCAGTGGGAATTAGTCTACTGATAACTACAAGCAAGTTTGCTCAATAAAATTGTCAAATTTAATTGCTGTAGGAAAATAAATCGGTTGGACTCGTGCAATTTTTTCAGGATGCTCTCAGGCACATGAACAGTCACTTTAGTTATTTTGCAGTGATAACAATACAGGGGAGTAGAGGAAAAAACCCAAAGCACAGGGGAAAATGTCATGAAATACTCTGAAACACTGTCAGACTTGAAGACATTTTTAATTAGCCTCCTTTTTGTTAAGTTTTATACTGTGTGCTCTTTAAGTTGGCATGTTTTCCCGAGGTTCATGCAGGCTGTTTCACACATTACAAAGACATAAAGGCCTGCAGTGGACTGCAGACAACTAAACTGCCTTACAACATGATGGTTAGTGTCTGAGGCCTAGGCCACATACACTGGTATTTTCTAAAATTTAGCTTTTTTTCTATCCATTTTAGTCTTTCATCCATATGCAACTGCAGTTTTAAATGACTAGATTTGCACTATAAACTGGTTCTTTGGGGGAAAAAATAGTAACTGTGTTTTCAGTATGGCTGTGTGGACAGAGAGAACAGCTTTTGGCTTGTAACATTAGAGTGTGCATAATTATTTTTGTGCAACATGGACCAAATAGTACTACTGCTTACCTTGCTGACATGACTCCTCACCTTTTTACACATGTACGTACACGCACATTTCTGGGAGGTTGTACCCTGATGTCCATAGACGTCATACTATAATACACTACAAGTCAAAGGGTTGGACACACCTATTTTATTTATTTTTTTTATTGCTTTCAGAATTGTATATTAATACTGAGGACATCCAAACTGAAAGAACATGTATGGAATGGATGTAGTAAACAAAATTGAATTGACTGACCTTCATTTGTTAAAGTAATGGTGGACTCTTATCTTAACTGTTTCTTTTAACACTGGATTCAACTCAATTCAATTCATTACTTTACTGAATCCCCAGGGAGCAATTTTTGTGCCGCCAGTAGCATCACATACATGTACACAACAAAAGGCATTTTATAGATAACACATAATATGTATAAAGTGCAGCTTTAGGTCCATGAAAGAAAACAACCCTCACAGATAAAATCATTGTGTTATTGAAAAGGCCAATGGCTTTCACAATAAAGTTCTTTGTTTGTCCTACAGCAGGGGTGCTCATTATGTCGCTCGCAATTGACCGGTTGACCTCGGGAAAACATGCCAACTTAATGGTGTCGGTCGACCGCATGACATAAAAAAAATAGACGTCAGCCTATCATCTATCCCGTCACTTGATTGATTTACAGCAGGAGTGCTCAATAAATCAAGAAGTGTGGGTAGATCGCATGACAATTAAAAAAAATAAGACGTCAGCTTATCATCTATCCTGTCACTTGATTGATTTACAGGACAGCCAATCAAATGACATCTGGCTTTTTCTGACACTTAGGTCACTGCGCATGCGCAAATAACCTATGTGCAGCAAAACGTTTTTTTCTCTTCAACTTAAGAAAGGGTATGAAAATGAGTGGGGGAGCTGGACCAAGTAATTTATTTATTTATTTGAGCATCAACACATCAAGCATAGAGTAAAAACAGCAGAATATACAACCATTTACATTTTTGTTTATAAACTCATGTAAGATGCTCAAAAGGAGTAGGATGAAGTGTAAACTTATAAGAAGACAAAAACTTATCACTTTCATACTGAATAGGAGGACGCATTCTGTACCCATCCTTCACCTGCACAAGACGACTGATGGTCTATAGCACATTAAGAAGGAAAGACATGGCACAAATTCATTCTTAACAAGATACATATGATGTTGAAAACCTCTCCCCATGACAGATTGTAAAGCTATCAAAAGGTAAATGTGTCTACTTTATACGACATGTTTGGGGTTGTTCACAGTGTTTGAATGTCTTCAGTATTAATGTTGAAAATAATAAAAATAAACAAAAGAAACACTGAAGGTGTATTTAAACATGTGACAAGAAGTGCATCACTGAGCTTAAATAACCCGTGTGGCACTCTACACTCACCTGGGTGTACCGACTAGTGGAGACATTTTATGTACTCTATGTGCTCATACCTAATAATGATATTTACACCCGGGACTAGTATACTATATAGGTACTGTTCAATATTTTCTTACCATGGGTCCATTTTACCCAAACTATAATCTTTTCCTAAACCTAACCAAACTGCTACTGAACCCTGAAAACACTTATTCAAAACAAAAAAAAAAAAAGAAACAAGCATTCCACTATGATTTAAAGACCTTGTCACAATATAGTACAAGCACTGGCATAAAGTTTTGTAACTGTGCACAGTTTGCCCTTGTTTTGCATTTGAGCTGCTGGGCTGTTTCTAGTTTTTTAGGCTTTGCTCCACATTTTAGCACCCAGGCTGGTCAAAATGAAAACTGCAAAGAGTTTGCAGAGCTTGTCTTTGATTAGCGAAGATGTGTGTGCACAGAGCGCTCATAATCACAAACCAACTTTCATGCATTTTGCTTCTTTTGGCTCTGTAGTATGTCTCCTCCATAATACAGCGATTAATGTGACTCAGGCAGGTCGGAAACTTGTTCCATTAACGTCTCCGTCTTAAAAGAATGCTGTTCACGTGTCACTGAATGAAAAGTGGAATTGCCCAGGAACATTAATGCGGATGTTCTGCTTACTTCACCGCTGGCAGCATCACACAGCAGCTGAAAGGATGAGTGCATCTCCCAAAGATACTGTGCACGTTTACGCACGGCGCAGCAGTGGTAACTTCATCAACGCCACATCAGTCAGGATCTGATGGTCATTAATGCTGTGTGTTGAGCAACTACTCAGACTCATATTCTGTATTTATAAAGTGAAGTGTTTGTACTAAAGGATCCTGATTTCCATTAGTACTATTGATGCATTTATATTCATGCAAATGACACGAGCACACCATGGTGCTACTTGCTTGACAGTGCAGTTTGCAATGAATTCCACACAATATATTCATCTCATTTGCAATTGTGCACCTGCTTTTCTAACAAGTCAACAATCTCTTCTGTCTGTTGTTTACAGTGTTTATTTACATTTAGGGTTTTTTTCCTTTCTTTTGCATTGTGCACAGACTATATTAAATTATATAGCCATAAAACCACTACAATTTTTACTGTTACCCTGGCATAAATAACTACTCTGCCATGATTTGTTGCTTACAAGTCTATGAAAATGCATGACGTATTGCAGCAAGCTATCACATTTCTGAAGATAGTGCAACAGAGTGTCCTTTATCTGGAGCTCAGACGTCCAGGCACACTGCTCCACTGAAGGGGCATTATGAGCACAGCAAGCTGGTGATGCAAAACCCTGTTGACTGTGAAACTAATGGAATTTCTGTGTTTGATACATAAAAACATGAACATTTGAAAGTGGACACAGCCATTTGCAATACAACTCCAACTATTGTTTACATGACAAACATGCTCCAGAGCCATGTTGACACTTCGCAGTGCATTAAACATCATTTTTCCCAGAGACGTGTGACTAGATCCTGCACAAAACCGAAACAGACACTAAAATGTCTCGTTTATCTCATGTCGTATTACAACAAACTGAATAAACAAGTTCATATCATTCCATTCACTTTACAAGCACTTCAGTAATCAACTCTGAGCACTTCATTATGCAAAGCCCGTTTTTAAAGCTTAAAATTAGCTGAGGACCTCTGCTCATAAGTAGTAGAGCCTAATACAAACAAAATCACTCAAAAGCAAGGCATTTTCTCTTGACATTTGTTAAATTAATGCATGTCAATCTGCCTATCCGGATAAAATGGGCACAACACTAAACACAGACTAGCTTTGTGCCCTGTGTTTGTGGACTGGCAACGCAGTCTGTAATAACTCAGAACAAGCCGAGCCACTTGTGGTCAGGCAGCCAGGTGTTTGTTTGCCGTGTGATACCTCCGATAGTCAATCACTCTCTTTGGAAGCTTCCCAAACAAGCAAAACACACGCTGAAAAGGACATCTATTACAGCGACCACACAGAGACGCTTCCAAAATTTTATTATTAACATTTTTCACTGCAGCACTACTTTGGGATTATTTACTATGTCTGTAATGTTTTCTTAAAAGGCCCCATACCTTACACTTAAATTTAGATCTGCTCTGATCTATAGGCATCTATTCAAGACTACTTTAAGTGTGCTGATGTGATTTTTCTTTGCTTTTTCGAGTGCCTCTTTATAACCCAGCCACATGCTCTGATTTCAATGCGATGGTGTGTAAACGCCTACGTTTCATCAAAAATCACTCTGATTGGCTGAGCAGGTAATTTCCAAGGTGACCTGTGATCACATTCTGACACAAGGCTACTGTAAAATATCTACACTAAAGATTCATAAACATATATCCATCCACAAATTGCACATTACCTATCAATATGGCACATAGGAAATTATGTAATTTATATGGAACCATATTTCCAGATGTCCCTTAAAAGCTGCCAAACTGGAGGATTCTGTGAGTGAGTCTGGTAAACTGTTTCAGGGTGTGCTAGCCCTGAATCAAAGGACATTCTGACTGAAAATGGTGCAATGGAAACAAACCTCACAGTCAAATCTGGCAGCTGCTCTTGAGGTTGGAGTTTTGGAGGGACATGTCCTGTATTTGATAGAATCGTTAAATGGTAATGGTGCCATTCAAATGAAGGACTTTGTACACCACACAGAGCATTTTGAATTTTTTATAGTTGTCAAAGCTTAACAACTCATCAGCTGTCTTTTGCAGAATGGATTCAGAGTCAATAGCCGTAGCCGTGCTACGACTATGAGGCGGCGCATGAATGTGGCAGCATCTTTGTGGCCTGGGACACGTCGTTGAAACTGGAGTTGTAGCCTACTGTACAAATCCATATTGCAAAAGCTAAATGTGACTATTTTGGACAATCTGTAATATACCAGCACCAAAACAGGCACTACCTATATAAAGTTCACTTTGGTTTTGTGTTTAATGATGGTAAAGTCACAACAGGTTTGCTCATATTGAAAAGCAGAAACTCCACAGTGGCTCTGAGAAGAGCATGGTCCGACAAAGTTACAGTACGTGGACATCAATTATATGGCACACTGTGTGTAAATGATAATATAAGTCAAATGGAATCTCTTTGGACTTGAACACTATTCTACTTGCTGCACAGGATGGAACTGGTGCATTTTAGCTGCACTATGATTGGTTTTCACTTCTGATGTCAAAAGTTACAAATATTAAAACAAATCTTTTTTTCCCTGTCGTCACTTTTGTTGTGAGGATTCCCAAGGACTGGCAGCACTGAGCAACTTCATTTTTTCACAGCTTTTATTTAACATTACAGAGTTTATATAATTCTCAAAACTCAATAAAGATGCATTTTCACAGTGCGGGACCTTTAACCTTAGCAGAACCACTTTTTGGAGGAAGCCATCCACGCATGATGAAAATAAGGTGATAGAAAATCTACTGTGAAAAAATAAAACCGATTACTCACTGACAGGGTCATAGAATGGTGTATGGCTGCTACTTATGAACAAAAAATATTAACTTTTTCCTCATAGAAGCTTCAGCGAGAGGAGAAAAGGGACATCATCACACAGGCTAAATGAGATTCAGAGGCTCATCCAGAGTCGGGCACAAAGCCCACTTCAATAGAGATGAGGGCCAAGAGAGATCGGTAAAGGTCAACGCTGCAAATGGGCATAATGTCGAAATGTAGGGAATGCAAAAACCTCTCACAGAGCAGACACCTACCACCTTTCCAACAGGACAGCCGAATGTCATTCAGCAAACTTTAATGTTCCTGTTTCAGTTTTTACTTTGAATATCATTTGAGCTCTTCTTTTACATTTTATCATCAGCAAGTGTAGCATATACAAGGAGTCTGCAGGCACAAGAATCATTTTTAAACAAATGTAAGGACATAGTACAGTACGTCACTTTTACCAAAGCTGCAGGTAAATATCAAGTGGTTCAGTGCAAAGGGAGGTGGTGAAACATTGTAAAATATGAAAGTGAGGTTTTATCTTATTTTGCCAATACTGACTTAATGATGTGAGAGCAGAAGTAACAAAAATGTACTGTAGAAATACTGCAGCAGCACAGGGAGAAAATCAAGAAATGACCAAAAAAAAAATCCATAAACTCACCTAAACTACTCCACTAAATGAGCAGCAAATTAACAAAATAACCAACCAATGATCAAAAAAGCCTTAAAAAATGAATTACAGTAAAAGTACAGAATGGCCAAACTATTTCCTAAATTGAACAAAAAATGAACAAAATATTCTACAAAATGAACACACCGACGTTCTCCATCAGGAATGCTGACTGTGTTTGGCAATTAAGACCTGTAAAATTCTCATTTCAGACAAGGTAGTGGCTCCTAGGGCCTTGTATTTACAAAAACTGAAATTAAGACATTTCAAGGCTTTTTAAGCATCTGTAGAAACCCTGAATATCAGCAAACCACACAGTATTACTTCTACTTCAGATAAAGTGGATGAGGTGAGTAAGAATCTCAGTTCGAGGCAGAAACGGGGCTGTCATGAAATTTGAATTGATGATTAATTGAGGATCATTTCAAACTTTTGTAACGTGGTGATTATGTAATAACTGTGACAAGCCTACCCAAGACCATTCAAGTCATTATGACACACAAGTTGTAACCAATTTATCCAATTTATTAATTTTTGTAATGAAAAATGCTTTCAATAACAGCAGTTAATTACAGTTCAGGCAGGACGCTCTCGTCTGACTAAAGAGCTCATACGCATTTCTATTTTGGCAGTGACTCTGCTGAAGACATGCTCTGGGAAAATCTGATGACACAGATGGCCTGGCGACCCCCCCCCCCCCCCGGGCAGAGTGTGGCATCATGATTTCATATGACAAAACTAGAGTACAGAAGAAATATGCTTTGGAGTTTATTATATTACTGTTATTTATTCAGGTTAATCCTGGAGGAAATTATTTTTGTATTCGCGGGCAAGCGATGGTCATGTGAAAGCAGCGACACGCAGAGTGAATAAAGATGGTGAGCATTTAAATGAGCGGCTGATTAGGGGTGTGTAAGGCAGGGATGATGGTGATTGGACGGAAAACTGGCACAGACTTTTGCACCTGCGTGAACTACGCACAGGCTTCATTTGTGAACAAGATGAACATAAAACAAATTGCCTGAATGAGAGTAAAAATGGCCTTGGTGAGACATTGGGATACAACTTGGCTTGTTTTTCCTTTTTCTATATTCTAAATGACCAATGAGTTGATGTTCTTTCTTTCTGCCTTCTAATCTGCAGATGCATACTTATTGATTTACCTTAAAATTGTTCATGTAAAAGCAGTTTGCTGTGTGGCTATAACAATAAAATGTTCAGGTATGGAAGTCCTCACACTTGTGGATGAAAAGAAACAACACTGGCTGATGGAGAAGAATGGGAATCCCATGTCCAATAAAGATACATTTTTGTACATGTCTTACTATTTATCATTATTATTTATTACCATGTTATCCATTTCCATACAGCTCTATATTTGTTCCCAACAGATGAGAGGTTTTTCACTGTTCATCAATCAACCCTTTTTGGCATGTGAGAAAGAACAGTAGCAGCCGTTGTCTCAGAGTCAGTCTGCGCTGTTTAGAAATTCCCATTTCCAAAAGATGACACATTCTTGGTCTATTCCCAGGAGAGTTGCTGAATTATAGTCTATAAATGACAGCGTAAATCATGCTCCAATTACTGTCTGAAGTCAGGTGAAAAAGTTAACATGTGCCAGCTCTTCATGTGCTGTAAATAGAGAAGCTGCTGAAACTGTGCATCTTTAAACATATTGAATCAGCTATCTGAAAAATGAAAATTTAGGTTTATGGTGGATTTCCATTTTATGATACATGGATAAGGGAAACCCTTCAGGAGCCTGATGTAAATGATGGAAGCACTACTTGAACCTCTTTGGTAGAAAAACTAGCAGGCAAGGTTTTTATCAAGAAGAAAGGTCTCTTAACCCCTTTCACACCAAAATGGACAAAATAATCTTGAATGATGTAATTGCACTTTCAGTCCCACAGCATCATTGCAAAGCCTGTACCCCCACTCAGAGGGCACATGTCATGTAAAAGAGACCTGACACAGAGTGTGGAGAAGGGGGACTGACAGCATCCGGCATAGTTGGGGCAGCAAGCAGCTAATCTTTAAGCCTGTTCCCCACTTGTCGGAGCACATTTGCCTCTGGCTTGAGGCTTATCCACACAGATGTATATCTGTCAGCAGAATGCAAGCAGGCCAGCAGTGGCACTTTCGGAACACATTTGTCCCTGTTACTGGATTATTCATTTGCAGTGGTATACACTGCTGCACCAATGCAACAACACTCGGCATGTAGAGGACTTTCTGCAGGGAGGCGCTCACCCTCTACAGTTGGAAACAGGAATCCAAGAATGTAAACCACCTTTCTCTGCCATGCCTTCCTTCGGCTCAGCCAACTTATTATTCCAACCCACAGGAGATGTCTCCATGCATATATCTCACAGGCTGCCTGTGTCTCACATTTTGTGACACTTTGGGGTTCACTGCCACTGGGCTCCGATATGTATTCATTTTGAGAGATTCTCTCAGTACATCCTGGTCCTGTATCAGAACTCCATTTTCATAAAAAAACATTTGAGGAGTTGTGCAGCAACTGCAGTCCAATACCCTACTCAAAATGAAAAATCAGCTGTACAGATGGGACAGCTTTTTGGATGTAGGTGCACTTTTTGATTGTTGTGGACGGTGCTGCTAATATCCAAACCCACTCTTTTTTCAAATAAGGTTAATAACACTACACAGGCAGGTTGCAGTTTCATTTAATCTCGGCTTAAAACTACTCGGTTAGGGATCGAAAAAAAGGGGCAGCACATGGGACGGACTGAAAACAAGCTGGACATGAAAGTGAAAGTGCATCAAGCAGGACTCGAAGTTGGTCTGAAAGGGTGGAAGTTGTGAGTTTACTGTAGTTCAAGGTTCAAGGGTTCTTTATTTATCGCCCATGGGAGAACTTTGTCTGGGATAAGAGCACTGCTGCAGTACAACACAAGGACAAAACAAGAGAAGCTGAAAAAGTAGACAAGGAAATAGTAATAAATAGGTTTTAAAAAAATAGTGCGATAAAGTAAAATAAGCATACCTACACATGTATGTACGCACTGCCTCAACCTCCTCACCACTGTACACATAAATTAAACCATACACATACAGTACTTCCTTCCTCACATACCTACGTAGCGCCATTCACACCCACCCATACATACCAGTTTGCCTACACAGTGCTAGACGTTCCATGTACATCCTCAACAGCCTGACCTGAGGGACCTCGTATGTACCTAGTCGTTTCCTGTTCACTGCTCATTTATGAGCTTGATCGACAGAGGAGTGAATGAAGGTTTAAAGTGATTGTGTTTACACAGGGGAACCCTGTACCTCCTCCCAGATTTTAACAGAACATATTAGTCAAACAGGTCATGGGACATGTCAGACAGAATACTGTTGGCATGCCTGATAGCGGTCTGTTCAAATAGTTGTGGAGGGATAAATAGATCAGGGCTACCCACAATCTTCCCTGCTCTTCCCTGACTGTTGATTTGATGTTTTGTTTTGACATTTCCAAACCAGGTGACACCATACCTACAGTATGTATGGACTCAATGGTTGCACAGTAAAATATCTGCATGATCTTTATACAAACACCAAAAAGGCGGAGTCTTCTCAAAACATTAAGATCACTTATAGCTACCCCATCTACCTCCTTTTAACAGTTTGTCCCACTGAACCACTGAAAACTCAAATGCCCTGGAAAGTGTATTAACATGCAAAAAAATGAAACAGACTTCAAAAACTGCACATGAAAAAGACATAAGTATGGTATTTGCAATGTGGTGAGAATATAAAACATTAAAATGAGGAAAAAATGTCTGGTCTCTAAAGGTTCTGCTGTTTTCATTTTTACACATAATTAATATGTTACTATGTCATAGTTCATGGAAGTTATTCAATGCTCACACCACAGTATTGTGTTAGTTTAAATATATAACAAGGTTATTTGCTTATCTATCCACATCACAGCTATGAGTGCAAATAAAAATAGCTGAAATCCATGGACAATGCATAATTCATGCTTTATTAAGCTGTGTATGATGTGGTTTATTAGAGATTCTGTCCTATTGTCCACAAAGGTTGCAACACACAAGTTAAAGCCCTGTTTTTAGGAAATTAAGGGAACTATCACATACTTAAAGGGTGAGCATGTAACCGTTCTTCCTCAAATCGCCTGAATAACTCACAGTATATGGGCTCATCTATGAATAACCTTCTCAGTCCTCAGTTCTGTCTCTCTGTCAGTGTGTTCTAGTGAGTTCAGCAGCACAGGCTCTGCCCTCTGCCTGCATTTGCTATTTTTCTGTTGTTTCGGTCTGATCTTCATCTGTTTGAGCTGTGAAAACAATTTGTACCTCCAGCCAATCAGAGCGTCATGTTTACATCTCCAGCAAGTCAGAGCATCCCACAGTTCATTAGGGAGGAAGCAATTTGTATTCACATTCACTAGACAACCACAGAATAGATCTGATTGGGTAATATTCCTCTCAGTAACCTCACAGAGTTTTGCGACGCCATGGGTGAGTTGATGTCTGCAATAGAGTGAAACGCTTTGAAAAAAAAACCAGAAAAGTGGGATCTGTTTGTCCATTTAATTTTTACTTTTTTACAGCATCATGCTTCTTTCATAATGTGTTGTGATGCCAGTGTTCCGACATGTTGCCTACCTATCAGAATGACATGCCCTGAGTTATTGCGCATGCATACAACAGAAATACAGCATACATTGAAAACACCATAAAAATCAGCAATAATGAGTATTGTTGGATATTGTTAGTGCTACAGTAAGGATTAGGTTAGAATTAGGGGCCAGGGTCAGGCAAATTTCAGGTATGCTATTCTGACAAAGTGCACTACAATGTCAACACATCGGCTACATCATCAAGATTCTCTTGCACCATATGTGAGCAGAGGGGAAGGGGGCAAGTTTGAATAACGCTGTCTGTTAACAGAGCAACAGGAAACCTGCACTTTACCTTTAATTACTTTATTCAATACCCATTTTGATTAAGTAAGGAATATCATCATTTACATCAACAGAGAAATACATTATAAGACTTTAAATGAGCGCAGTAACCTGTGCAGAATGAGGCACAGAAGCACCGGCATTCACTTGTGATTCATTAAAAAATGCATCTTGCCAATTTCAGCATCAAATCACTCAGCTTCAATAAATCTGGTGGCTGAAAACAATCATTTAGATATCACTCCCCTATATATTCTGCTCCTGCCCGTTGATTTACGACACCCAGACACGGAATACAAGCAAGAAGAGGAACTTTAACCAGATGAACTGTCACCTGGAAAGTGACATTGAAGAAAGTCAAGAAAATGTACTGTAGCATGGAAATAAATCGCTGCAGCACAAGTGTTGCATCAACAAGTAAAACTCCAGTTGAAATAATTTATACAAGTGTGAAATATAATGTAAGCCTATAATCTGTGACGTTTTCGGCTAATGCAGGTTAAAAATAATAGTCAAACTTGCACATCAAGTTTGTGGAGGAGATGAGCCAGACCGGTGCCGACTGATCCAAACTGAGGAGCCGGTTACATGGAAGGTTTTACAGAACAGGCGGAGGGGGCACACCGCAGAGTCTCGACAAGAGAAAAAGAGAAATAAATAAATCAGGAATCTACCAGCAGTGATGAGGCTTCTGCTCGATCAGGAGTCGGCCACCTTTACAATCTAAAGAGACTTTTTTGGATAAAAATGCTTAAAACAATTCATTCTTTTGTTAATTTTGTTTACTTAGCACTTAGTTTTCTCACTTTGTTCATTATTTTACCCAATTTTAATATTTTTTTTATAATTTTTTTTCATTACACTGATTATTTTATTCATTTTTGTGTCATAGTTGGGTTATCATTTTGTTCATTTTTGCTGATTTGCGAAATATTTAGATATTTTAGTCATTACTTTATTCATTTTTGCTCATTTTGTTTACATTCTCATGTGATTTCTGTGAAATATCACCCATCTCTTTGACTGTTTTGTTTATTTTTGTTCACTTACTTGATTATAGTATTTAGTTTTGTGTCATTTTTTAAAACATTTTGTTCATTTTAATTTGTTTAATGCTTAGTTGGTTAAATTTTATTTTTTAATTCATTTCAATTTACTTCATCTGACTTTGTATTATGGGGCAGCTCTATCATCTATGAATTCAATGAGCATGTGACTTAAAGTTTTATCACTGGAGATCAGAACATTTTTTGAGACTTTTATTAAATTGTAGTGGAAGAAAATGCAATTCTGAAGAATACAAGGAGGAGACTGTTGCAGTTTGTTACTTCCGTCCCCGAATGAAGCCACCACAGCCACTGAAGAGGGGCCAAAGAGCCACATGTAGCCCTGGAGCCGCAGGTTGCAGACCCCTGTGCTAGACTACTCTGGACACTGCGCACTGTGGGCATTCTGGTTTTTGCAACAACGAACCACACACACCCGAAATCATACTCTCTCTGGCATATAAAAAACAGAGAAGGTGAAATAAATCGCAACACTAAAAACCTGGTATCTCTGTAAAATGCATTTTAAATACCTTTTGAAAAATGCTTATGTGGGATACGACACAAAATCTGTCAAAATATATTCTATCAAGGGTGACATATTTTTGACAGCAGATGTTTACATGTCAACCAGAATAAATCAGGTAGGTTTGTTCTGCTCTACTACATATTCACACTGACTTCAAATTTGCATAGATGTCAAGTTAATTTGAGCATACCCTATGCCCACGATCGGACTGATAAATGCCAATATGTGCATGGGAATGAGCGTGGGCCCAGTTTTCTGTTGTATGCTCATTTAATAAATGAAGGCCAATGTCTCTGGTTTTGATTCCATATTAGGGAAAAGGAGAGAGACACTTTCATTTAGTCTCCACATTGCCCTCCATATTCCCCCACATGTTACGGTCAAACACACACAAACACTCAAAAATGTCTGAGAAGAAATGATGAAAGGCTCCGTGCTGGAATAAAAGAACAGTTTTCTTGTCTTTGGCAGTATTGGAGCTCTATGGCTGAAGTAAGAAGAAAAGTGATGAAACACTTGAGCAGAAGGAATATCAAACCAGAGATGCCGTGGCCAACAAAGAAGCACACAAACGATAAAAACTAAATCTATGACACAACTAACCCACAGGTTCCCTCTGCTACCGAGAGCCTGAGTACAGCTACACCACATGGCTAATTAGCATTACTAGCCCGTCTGCCACCTAACCTGTTAACTGGCTCTGACAAGGCTGCCGGGTGCCCGTAGTAGCACCCTTTTGTGAAATCTGTTGGTGCAGTGTGATACCAGCACCTCACACTGTGACATACGTCCCCACTGGGGCACATATGGGACTACACTGCAAGTGCAGACGGCACCGTACGCAATGAGAGGGACACAATAACCAGACAGGAAGTCTTCGAAAAGATGAATCTGTTGTGTCACTATGGCATATTAAACATTTCTGCAGCGTAGCACTCCATAGGCTGCAGCTATAGATAAGAGTCCAGTAATGCATTTAAGCAAAATACTAATAGTGTGGCTGTTCTAAGAGGGATGTGCCCGCATGAAATGGTTCTGAGTTTTATAGAGCTTGAGCAGAGCTGCTGAGAGTGAGGTCCTGTCTTACATATCACTGCAGTGAGCGGTGTGGTGCACTGCAATTCAAAGGTTAAGTGCGCAAGATTTCAAAGGATCTAATTACAGATTTTGTCTACATTATTCACAATTAGGTTTTCATTAGTGTATAATCAACATAAAATAATAACCACTGCATTCATGTTACCGTCAAATGAGCCATTTGTGTCTCTATATAAGGTGAGGTTAAATTGTGAAATGTGAGGCCATTGTTCAGACCTCACATTAACAACTGCCCTGGCAAATCTGATCCACTTTAATGTGCGGTCTGACAAACCCCGGGACACATTTTGGGATGTATTCATGTCAAATCAGCTAGGGTGCATTCTGAGGTTGTCTGGGACACATTTGTCAACATTTTCTCATAGTCTGAACAGGCTTCTATCATAGGACACATTAAGCACTGCTTTCTCAGTTGGCACATTCTGTGTAGTGAACAAATGGCATAATATTGAAGTGTTCAATTTCAATACTGCTGTTCCTAGTCAGGCTTTTACATGTGCAATGTAATCCACACAATGCACTTTAAATGACTAATGTACTAAAGCTACATCACAAGGATCAATATGCCATGGGCATAGTTTTCTTTTTTTATGAGGAAGTAATATTCACTTTTCAAAAAATATGACAAAAATTCAGTTACCGCTACAGCATATGTTATGCAGGGAAGCCAATTAAAACAAATAGAATGGTCAAATTCATCATATGGATATTTCAGGTGGCTGATTCAGGGTTTCAGCTGGAGTTAATAATTGGCAGAAATCACTCTGCCTCGCAAAAAGCTTCTGTGCATGAAGTGACAAAGAAATATTACAAAGCCTGTCTGCACAATTGGAACTGATCAGCTGCACTGCATTTCAGGCATTAGAGGAGGTGGTTTAATTGTACATGGAGCAGAAATAGTCAGATTTGGTCACAAGTGATGAGGCAAGACTCATCTGTAACACCACATCTGAACAGATGCACTCTCAGCTGGACACTTCTGTCTGACGATCTCAGGATGAATGTTGCTGAAAGTCTGAACGGACCCATAGGTTGCTCCGTGTTTTCTGTGATAGCTCAGAAAGGACAAACCAAACACTGGTTCCACGGAGGCTAAGCAGTGGACGAATGCTCTGTGATGCCAGTTTGGAAGCTCAAACAAGGAGGCTCTCTATTGGTAGCGCTGACTGCTCCCTCGGATACAGAAAATTGACTTAGAGGTGGCGTGTGAGTGGATCTGAAGTGGGTTAAATGAATTGTGAATTCTTTGACTTGGACACACCTGTTAATCAAAGCCCACATGTCATTAAAGGAAAAATATGTAACTTTCCTATTGGTCTGTGTGCAAACTGTGCAGTTCAATTTCAAATCTTCCCCACCTCCCCCATGCTCACAGATAGAGCAGAAGAGGCTTGATGGTTAAGAGAACATTAGAACACATTACAGGAGAGACTTGCCTGCCAAGAAAAAACACTAAAATAGACAGCTACCGTACTTGTTGTGCTTTTCAAAGTGTGTAAACGCTATAGTACACAAACTCATCCATACCATCATGAAGTCCTTGGGAAAGTTCCACAGGAAAATGAAAAGGAAACAGGTCATTTCCATGTTTGTCTTGTGAACGCAGGTTCAAGTGACTTTTGCCACAACAAGCTGTGCAACACTTTGACTGACTGACTATATAAACACACAGCTCTCTGCTGAGACTTCCCCTACAGATAAAAATGAGACAGAAACAAAAAGGAAATTAAAAATTCAAGATAGAGGGAATGGTCTGAACATCACATACAGACAGAAAGACAAGTGGTGACTGGGAGGGATGACTAATGGATTAGTCTGTATATTGATTTTAGGTGGCTTTAAGAAAAGTTACATACTTTGTGTTTAACTGTGCAGAAACATGAGCCACTGGATGATCTAAACAGGTGAGTTATACAAAAATTCCCCGGTACAGTGTTCACAGAGGTGGAAGCTACAGAGACCAAAACTGTAGTTTGTACCAAGCTGCGAACATGTTTATTTCTGCTGAATAGTAGAAAATTTAAACATGAGGTTCCATGGGGATTGACTCACTTTTAGAACTGTGTTTCTTGACACATAACACATATCACAAGTGTTACACACTTAACCTTTACGTGTTGATTAAGTTGTAATCACACAACCAATGTCGAGTTTTCAGTCTTTAGTGACTACACAATAGTCTATATTTTTCCCTTATTCTGAAAAAGGACAAAACTCCAAGAATTCTGTTTACATGATCAATGAAAATGAATTGTTGATTCCTTCAAAGACAGTCAGGAAAAGTCAATGTTTAAGATATTTCTTTATATTTGAAACCCTGCTGATATCACGGGTGTGACAATGTTTTGAAATAGGCACGTCTTCCCTGTGACCAGAGCTGTGGACTTCACTCTGGAGTGTCCATCTGTACCAGTGAGGATCTTTGTCTTGAATCTGAACCTGCTAATAAAATGCATTTTCTGAATTTGCTGTATACATGTGCAAATGGGACTAGAGAGGGAAATTAGCTCCATGGCTATAATCTTTCATATTTACATGTAAATGTTCATTAATATGAATTGTCCCATTTTAAAAAATAAATAAATACAAAAAAATAAAATAACTGGAAAATACCTGCATATCCCACATGTCCTACTTGGAAAACATTCCATTTGGAAAAAGACCTAATTCTGAATGTCTGACCATGCCGTTTACATGACACCTATCAAATTCACATAATAGAGGAATACTAGAGCACACATACACAGTGTCACTCAGTGAAAGGTTTGGCCATGACCTGGTGCAGAACCCATACATGCACATTCAGGACTACTCTTGCCATTCCTTTACTTATGAATTTCAGCTCTCACCTCAATAGAAACACTTACATACATTTAATCAGATCCCGATTCAGATGCATATAAAAACCTTGGACCAGGCTGAGGTATACACACTAAATTCTGGCTTTGTTTGCTTCATTCATTGTTTGACTCTGCCAAGAGCAAGTCTTCTCCTAAGAAAGTGCCTGATGTCTTGGGCTCACACTTTTGGGGTGCTGCCCTAGGTGCTCCGAGTTCAGTCTTTCTAAACTTAAGCTTCACAGCATAAATATTTCAACTACTCCTTGAAGTGGGCACTACACCAGCAGATCTCCTGGACAAGATGATAAAACTCTGTGCTGCTCTGACTGCAAAGATGTCACGAACTCAATGTCTATGTTAACTTGTTCTTGACTATATTTTTTTTTAATTCTCATCAGTGAATCATACTGGTGTTACAAGTTCAGACTTTATTTCTTGCACTTCTTGACCTCTCTCTGTACATGTAACAGTATCCACTGAGGGATCATTCAGAAGAAAGAACATAATTTATGATCAAAAGGTGTCTGATTCAGAAAAAGCTGAACTAGCAGTGCAGCAGCGTGTCAGCAAACTGTTTTCCATTGTAAGACATTTTGCCTGAAATAACAGCCTAGTCTGATTTGTTAGGATGTTTATACATCTTCAGCAAAGGATCTGAAGTCATAGGTTGCATCTTCATCTCAATTTCATTATGTATAATATATTTACAGGACACATTTTAGCATCATATTTCACTTCTCAAATGTCCAGTTGTTTCATTCATTTCACTACAGTGTGAAGATGATCTTTGAAATACTTAAAGTGCTTGTAAGAATGGTGATGATCAAGAACACGGAGTATTCAGTAAACTTTATTTGTGCTTTTCATCCTGTGATACTGCTGCAGGCGAGTTGGAAAACCCTTCCTTTTAGGTGTTTTTCAGATGCAGCCAAATCCTCATGTATATGGAAGATGACATAAGATGCAAACTCAAACTCTTTTCTTTCAGTCATTTCAGTTGCTCTGATATTGCTCCAATTTGGTGGATATGACGAGTCCCTGTCCTGCATCTCCACACAGATCGCCTACAGGATTGTGGCTGCACAGACGTGTCCAGAAGCAAGACAGGATGCACATCTATTTGGAAATATGTTAACTTTTTCTTGACAATTCTGTAACTTCGCATCACTGTTATTACCACCTTGTTATTGTAAATTCTAGTTGTTACACGTAGTAAATTTCAAGATTTTCTTTTTGCAATTTATGACTTGTTTCTATACAGGTAATGGTGTTTATCAAAGGAAAATCAAAATACATTCATGATTAAAGCCGATTGAGAAAAGCCTTCAATAGCAAACTGTTTTTCATTATAAAATATTTAGCTTGCAACCTGAGTATTGCAAGCAAAAAATACTTTATAAGGGAAAACAGTTCTTCTCTTTTCCTTCACTTGAATATGTACTGCTGTATATTAGTTTTAGTATGAATCATTAACATACACATGATACAGTTTTTGTCTTGAGTTTTCACTTTTCAAACTTCCAGCCATTTTATTAATTTCAAAGTGGTTTGAACCTAATCGTCTGGCCTGATATTGTTCTAATTTGTAAGAAGTAACCTCTGATCTTAGGTGATTATCACTGCTATTATTTCTTCACATCAGTGTGCTGAATCAGGCTCTCTGGTGATGTCATGTTGAGGTAAATCTTCTTAAAGTGGGATCGGGGGATTCTTCAGCAGATACAGCGAGACCCTGTATCTCTACACAGATTGCCGGTAGAGTTGTGGTTGTGACTTCAAGCTTTATTTGTTGCTCTTTAGGACCGATTTCTGCACAGGTAGCAGTATTTACCAAAGGATCATTAAGAAGAAAGCACATTCCCAATCATAATATCATTATAATGTCTTGCCTGCAATAATGACATACTCTGAATTTGAATGTGTGCTACTGTATATGAGGCAGTTTCAGCGAGAATCACGAACTTACCCATCATACACTTTTTTTGTCTTGGTTTTTCACTTGTCAAACTTCCAGCTGTTTTATTCCTTTCAATACAGTGTGAACATGATGTGCAGATATTTAAATGGTTTGTCATCAAGGACACAGAATATTCAGCAAACCTTATTCTTTTCATCTAATAATACTCTCACAGCCAAGTTGCATCCTGTACAAATGCACCTAACAACGTATGTTTAAGAAATGTTGACAATGCAGCAGCTAGGAAGTGATGCTCTGACTTAAACACTTTGGTTGGTGTAATTTATATATATGTAAATATATTTAAAAAGTGACAACCTCTATAATGAACTGATGTTAGGTGACTATCACAGCCATCATCTCATGTGTAACAAAATCCCCCTAAAGTGGAGTCAGGGGGATTCTTTGGTGTATCTGGAGTCCCCGTCTTGCATCTCCGCACTGGTCGCCTATAGGGCGGTGGCTGCGCAGACATGTCAAGAAGCAGGACAGTGTGCGTGGAGTTGAGGGAGTTGTCATGAGAATACACTGATGCCTGTCTGCAGAAAGGCATCGCACACAACCTTAGCCGCCTCTGATGCAGCCAAAGTTTGAATGAATGAGCGACTTACACGGCTCGACTGGTCAGTGCGCATTCCGATACTCCAGAAACACGGAGGCTGACGGTGCGCAAATGGTCCGCGCTGGAGACAAAAGCTGAACTCTTACGCAGTCACTTCAAAAATCACAGACAATGGCTTTTAACTTAGTGTCACGTTTGCAAGTGCAGCGATGAAAGGCTGTGTCAATTTGCGCCAGAGGCCCAGAGGGACCTGACAGGAGGACTTCAAAATGACCCACTCAGTGTCACCGGTCTCGCAACAAACACACGCACGCCGCCGGCTACTGTAACCTTCCGTGGATCCCCGTGTCAGCTGCAGGGGACACACTGAGCAAACAAACAGCAGGCTGGGCAAGGTGAACGTGCAGCCTGGTGTCTGACGTGTCACGCCGGAGGACACATATCCAAGTTGTCCCCGGTATAAAAACTTGGACGCAGCCGCATTCTGTCTTTCATTGCGCCGCACAATTTAACTTCCAGGCATTCCAGCACAGTGGGCTCTGACAGCCCGAAACCACAGCACTGCTGCGCACACGCACACACACCATTTCACGCTGAAATTAACTCTTTCCAGAGCACACTTAAATCCTCACGCGTGCCATATAATCACACATGATCTTTCCACTCCACGCAGCCTCCGCCTCCTCCTCACGCACCACGCCCGTCTATACAGCAACATCCAGCGCTCACCTTTAAAGATGCTCGCACAGAGGCTGTAGAGGATGAAAACCAGCTGCTGCTTGACAATCATATTCTTCTCTTTTCCTTCACTATTTAACGTCGACCCTCCACTCGCGTCAGGCTCTGTCTTTTTTTCTCTGTGTCTTCTCGTCGGGATGGACTTATCCAGGTAAACGGCGCAGTTTCGGACTGAGCGGAGTTACATGGATGAACTCTGCCTTTTTCCCAGAGAAGTCCCTCTGTAGTGTATTTTCACAGATCCGGAGGCAGTGGTGACTGTAGTGAAGCAGGGCGGCGGAGATGCTCGTCGGGAAAGTGCAGCTCCTGCCTCCCTTTATTGCCTTTCTCTTTGACTCGCTGCAGAGAGCAAGAGTCCCGCCCACGCTTTTTGACTAATGAAGATGCTTCACCAATAGAGAACACCTAGAAATAGTTCTGATCCCTGGTAAACTGTCACAACAATAACACGGGGGTTACTTTCTCATATCCACGAGCTGAGAGAACGTTGGAAATCCAGTGATCCGTAGGAGAAGGAGAATTTAGCAAATGTCACAGGAGAACAATGAGTCTCTGTGGTAATATGATGATGGGCTGCCTCAGGACAAACCGTAGACTTATGAGAATATAGTCGAATAAAAGTCAGGAGGGCACTGCACGCACTTTAAAAGGAGACAATGTGACAAATAATGCTTGGACACATCCTCTCCTTCTGTTTTTTCTGTATTTTATTATTTCAACACTGTACATTAACACTAAAAACATCCAAATTGTGAAAGAACATGCATGGAATTATGTAGTAAACACGTGTCAAAGGCTGCTACACCTGAAGTGCAAGTCCATATTATGACAAGAAAGTTAAGTAAAGAGAAAAGACAGTCCATCATTGCTTTAACCCTTTTATATGCACAGGACCAAGGTGACAGTAAATTTATAGTAAGTAAAAAATTAAGGCGGTGAAGCGGAATGCATTAAGTCAGTGAGGATTTTGACTTAGAATGAACAAACTAATCAGGACAAAGAAGCAACATAGGAAGCAAAAGATACAAAATAGTAAAAATCAGTTGAAGCGAATAAAAATCAGGAGAAAAATGCACAAAACAATCAAGAAGCAAAAAAAGAAAAATATACAAAAATTAACCCAAACGGTCCAGAAAATGAATTTAAAAAACCAACAAAACAACAAAAAACAAAGCTTTCAAATTCTTTGTTGATTCTTACACTTTATCAACTAAAGTATAATTCTGATTGCATTTCACTAAACTGACCTACATCGCTCAAAATAAGTGACATTATTTTACAG
>JAQQAE010000838.1:0-29105 GCA_029823295.1 Pseudamia nigra
TTTCACAAAAATCAATATTTCCATAATGGTGATTTTTGTCCGGTTCTAGGACCATGTTTAATGAAGATACAAAAAAAACTATTGGCACTAAACTGATTCAGCAGAGTTTGGTGTTAGTTGCAGGTATGTACCATTATTTGTTGCCAAATATTCCGTGAGAATCCTAAATTTTACTGTATTGGGTTGTAGGATCCAGAATATTACCAGAATCCAGATGAAACTTCTACATACTGTAGTGTAGAACCTGTTCTTTTGCCAAGCATTGTGGACATTCTTTGTAGAGTTACATATAAAAATGATGAAAGTGGACCTATCTCACAATGATAATCCTTGAAAAATTTTCTGGATCCAGATTGTAATCCGGGTCACTCTCAAAATCTAATCGCTTGGTCCTCAAGTCATTTCCAACCCATCCTGAACATTCATCAAAATCCATTCATGACTTTTTGAATTATCCCGTTAACAATCAGGATGGAAACATAACCTCCTTGGCGGAGCTAATTGGTTTGGCATTTAGAGACTTTATTATCAGATGGACGGTCACCAAATGTGAACACTACTTAGAATCAATGTGGATCTGGATTCATTTTTTTTGTTTTTTATTATTTATTTTTCTGAATTTTCATAATTTCTTTGTCATTTATGTTAACTTTCAAGGTTTTTTCATAACTTTGTCCATATCTGCTCATTTAATGGATTATTTTGATCGTTTTGTTAATTTTGTTGCTTACTTTGTTCAATTTGTTTATTTTGCTCATTTTTTTCCCGTTTTATTTGATTATTTTCTTAATTTTATTCAATTTTGTTGCTGAGTTTGTTCAATGTTGTTAATTTCATTCATTATTTTGTAATCTTTCATTTCATGTAATCATTTTACTTTGATTCACTGAGGTGTGGCCTAATGTACATGTGTAGAAGTACATGTAACAGAGTAAATGTCCTGGAGTACTACCCACCTCTGATCATCCCTTACTGTGTAGCCCAATAAAGTCAGTCTTTTTAGTTATATCAATCTTTAATGTCAAATTTATTTTTACTATTATCTACGCAATTGGTTGCAAGCAATAGGTCTGCGTTCTGTCCTTGAATGACCCGACCTCGGTGTCTTTGTGACGTTTTCTTCCTCGATGACGTTCACATCTGAGAACAGGTCACTTCGGCCCTGAGTCACACACTCTGCACGACTTGTTTTGTTTTTCCATGACTTTGTCAAACTGCTGTCAGGTTATAGTAGGAGGCCCCAAAAAAAAAAAAAATAATGTACCTGGGAAATGAGTGGATTCTTTCTATGTCAAGGCAAAGAACAGCACAGTTATCTCGTCTTTATCCGTTTTAAATTCAGCTGCGTAAATATAAGGCTTTATAAGTCATTAAATTATGTTAAAAGTTGAAGTTATGTCTTAATAGACACATACAGACCTAATTCGATTTCCTCTTTGATTTGAATAAGCAATTTATGCCCCTCAAAGCTACAACTTCATCTAATGTTGCCTTTTACTGTGTATTATATCCTAGAAAAATGCATCATGATCATGAAATGTTATTTTGTTTGTTTTGTCGGTCAATTTGTGGAATATTTTGGTAATCATAGTTAATTTTCATGTTTATTTTGTCAAGTCTTCAATAATTATTCACTTTCTATATAATTTTTGTTTATTTTTTCCCTATTATTTGTTCATTTTGTTGATACATTCGGTGTTTTGTAATTTTATTCAGTTTGTACATGTTTTGTTTAGACTCTTGGTCATTTTGCAGGTTATTTTGGTACCTTTTGTTTTTGATTGTTTCTTTCATTTTTTCTTTTTCTGCATTGTTTTGTTAACATTTTGTTCATTTTGGTGTGTTGTCCAGTCTTCATTTTATTCATTTTACGACCTTGGACATTTTAAGATTAAAATATGTAAAAATGTCACACATGGATTAATTTACAATTAAAAAAAGTCGATATTAAGTATGACTGAACTCAGTAACTGCCCTACGCATGTCTTTGCACTAAATCATGTTATATTCATTGGCAATGGATGATTTGTCCATAACTCGGTCTTAAATTTGACTGAAGCGACCTCATAAAAGGTCTTAAAAAATGACATTTAAATGCGTGACAGATGTAAACACATGTTCTTTCCTGCAGCCTTGAACATGCTTTGAAAGCGCATGAGCTCAGAGCTAGCATTGCTTTTTTTTCCTGCCGTGTGTGTAACATGCACAGTACAGAAGTTGATGTGGTGTGTGTTCCCTGGGTGACGCTTAACAGAGATATTATTGGCCATTATTGCCCATTACTGTCAATGGTCAATGACCAGTATATGTCTAGCAGTTATCTTAACAAGATCCCAGCTCATAACTGTTCCCACCCTGAATGGACTCGACATCGATTGCTTCTGTCTCAGAGACAGGAAACAACAGCAAATGGACCATATTTCAAGGTTACCTAATTTTTTTTATTGCTAGTGTATATTTCCCTATTCTTACATTTTTAACCTTTTTTTATGTTCTGCTGACACGCAGCAGTTAATAACGTACACCTTGGCCGTTTGAATTTCCCTGCGACAGGTCAAACAGCTCCTCAGTGATGAGCAGCAATGGGCAGCATGTGTGTCGCTTCCAGGGTCCTGGTCTGTTCGGGTCATTGGGTTTTCTTTTCATAAACGGGTGTTACAAACAAAAAAAAAAATGAGTGGTCGATTTTATTTGAAAACGGAAATTAAAACAGAAACGCAGAGTGTTGTTTTGCAACATCACATAATTGAATAAGTTTCTTAATATCCCACAGCACAAAAAAATCTAATTAAAATAATCTAAAATATGCCCCTTTGGCACACAAGACCCATGTGCAGTCAGTGTTAGTGTGATAAAGTAATTGCTTAAACATACGAAATTTAAATGTTGTTCTGATGTGAATGAGAGCAGGGTGAAAAGGCTCACACTGGGAACGTTGCAAATTCAGTAACTGAACAGCTGTAGATCACTTTAAGACTCAAAAGGTGTTGAACTCAAAGATTATCTGAGGTATTCAGGCAGGAAACTTTGAAAATATCGAGAATTATACGGGAAACTAAGTAACCCCAAGATGTAGTTAATGTGGTATGTTTCAGAAAGAAAGCTTTGAGAAATACTTGCTGCTTCTAATTTGAAATGAAAAGTGTTGCTTGTATTTGATTTTATTCCGTTTAAAAAGGACAGTACGCACACGCACGCAATAAAATTTCTTAAGTATATAAACAATTAAAATTAGGCAGCATCGAGGTTCCAGATGTTGAGCTGTTCTTCTCACACACAGAAAAACTGACATTGAAACGTGCAGTGTAATTAAAGACAACTGTTCTTCAGTCCAATTGCCATTAATGTTTAATTTTTCCCCACTCAAAAAGCAGAGGGTGATCGCAGTAAATGTAGTTTTTCTGTCTTCATGTCTTCTTACAGGCACAAACAAATAATGTATCATTCCCAGGCATCTAAGCTGTAATAAGCAGCAGTGGAATTTATTGTCCTATGTCTGTAATTTCATATATGAAGTAGCAAATGAAAGTCAATCAGAACACTTTTTACAGTCAAAGAGGAGAAAAATGAAATCAACACATTTTTTTGTTTTTACTACCTGTTACTGAGACGTAACCCAGTGATCTGAAGGCACCGGGACCGGTGAGGTGTGCCTTACACATGTGCGGTCACTGCTCCGTGCACCCACATGTTGGGACAACAGACGTGCTGTACGTCTGCTGTTTGGACTATATGGATGTACCTGTATATAGAGCTGGGCGATAGCGTCAAACATGTACATATTAGTAGATATTGATCATTAGCACTATAAATATTAAGCTTAATTCAATTTTATCCTCCATAAGGGGCTGGTTTTTGGTCCTGAGTGAAAGTTGAAGACACCAGGTTATTTGTGGTTTCAGGTTATCAGGTAGTTAAATTACTAGTTAAAGATGCAGCGTTGAAAACAAGAAAAAAACAAATAAAACAAGATGCAGCATAAAAATGAATATATATATATATATATATGTATTAAGGACAAAAACAACATAAAGATGCAAAAAGTTGAGACAATGCACAGATGCAAGTCATTATCTTGAGCAAACGAGAGATTTATCTTGAGTGTCTGGTGCAAGTGAGATAGTACTGTATGTTGTCAGGAAAAGGTTATTTTTCTGCATTTTAATGCTGTCTACTTGCAAGAGCCACAACAATTTCATTATATGACATTCCAAAATGAAAATAAAGCTCTGCTGAGCTGAGTTGTCTCTGTTGTATGGTGGCTGTGTGCAGCTTAAGTCCTGATGTACCTTAGAAAGATGAATTAATAGATAATTATGCCCTTGGACATCTCATTTGTAGGGGATAAATATTTCATCCCTCCAAAATAAATATCTCATTCGCACAAGATAATTTGTTTGCACAAAAATGATATACTGTTTGTGACTCTGTAACAACGAGATGAAAAGGATAAAATATGCAATAAAAAGATGAAAATGATGTAAAAGTTAAAAAAAGGTTTTAAAAGTGTAAAAGACACAAATAAATGACAATTATGTAAAATATATGAAAAAGATGCAAAAAAGCATTAAAGAAGAAAAAAAGATGAAAAAGACATAAAATGATGTACAAGACAAATTAGATGCCAAATAGATGTAAAAGACATGAAAACATAAATGACGGAAGATACAAACAGTAAAAGGTGCAAAGAGAAGAAAAGAAAGTTGCAAAAAGACAAAAATTGCATAAAAAGAAATAATGCGAAAAGGAAATAAAAGCCTCAGAAAGATTAAAGGCAATGTAAAAGATGCATAAAAACCTAAATGATACACATGATGCATGACATTTCTCTCTGACTCTGCGATTTTTAAACTTTTGTTCGTTTATTTTGATGTACCATACACTGGCTTTAATCGAAATCAAACGAGTGAACAAAAGAGGAGTCTTTAACATCATAAAACCAAAACAGAAATGCCTATCACTGTAAATCATTCCCGACGTATCGCCCATCTCTGCTTGTATACGGTCTGATGTAACTGATATGAGTTTACATGTTGCCAAGCTGACTCCCCTCCCCCACCCCGCTAATCTTACATAAGAACCAACCGTTTTCTATGTGGAAAAATGATCAATGTGCCGCTTCTGCACTTTGCGTAGATGTGAATGTGCGTGTCCAGGGCTTCCCTCCCCAGCGCTGTCTCTGTATTTCTATGTTTTTACATGTGGCCGTTATGATTGTGCTAGAGATGAACAGATGAACGGTACCGAGTTGTATTTATAGACGGTCACCATGGAGCTCACAGACACTTCCTGTGTTTTCTGGTCATTAACAGGCTTCTTTTGTTCTCCTCTCCTTCTTGTTTCTTCTACTCATATTTTTTTTTGTTAAATTCTATGATTGTATTTCCATTCTTTTCTATATGTATTTGCTCCGTTTTGTTCCTTTCGTCCCCTGAACTCGCTTGAACTTTACACTTTACACTCCATCTTTTTGTTTTTCGTTGCCTCCCTGACACATTTCATCGTGCTCATCACTTTTTCTCTTTCTTCCTTATTTCTTTTCTTCCTGGCTTGTTTGCACCCCCCCCCAATCTCTGTTATACTCTACATTGTTTATCTTTTTATTCGACCTTTTCCACATTCCACCTCATTCTTACCACCACATTCCTTTCCCTCCACCTTTTTCTTACATTTAATCATACTTTGTCTTCCACATTTCCCTTTTTATTTTTATTCCTTCTTTACTTCCCTGGCACATTTTTGTGTCTCATCCTTTCCTCCATCTCCTTCCTCTCGCCTGCACATCTTTGTGTTTTCTCTCTCATCCCTTTTTCCCTTTATTCCTTCGTCCTCTTTCTGTCTGGTTTCCATCTTCTGTTTCCTCCCTGCGCCTCTTTCTTTCTCCCCATCTTTCTGTTCTACTTTGCTTTCTGATTCTTTTCTGTCTTTTTGATACTTCCTCCCTCATTTCCTCTGTTCCTTTCTCCATCTTCTTCTTTTACCTTCGTTGTCCCTTGGTTTCCTCATTTTCATTTATCATTTCTTCTGTGCACCTTTTTTCTTTTCTTTTATTTTTCTCTCTATCCTTATTGTCCACTGTTTTACCTTCTACCTGTGTTTTTTTTCACCTACCAATTTCTTTACTTCTTTTTCTTTTTGGTCTGTACTCTTTCACTTTGTTTCCTGTTTTCGGTTCAATCTTATCCTTTTCCTCCCGTTTCTGCCTTGTTTCCATCTTTTCTTTTCTTTTTCTTCCTCTGCCTCCATCTTTCTTCCCGTCCACCCCTCTCTCTCGTCCTTCTACTTTCCTGCCATATTCTCTTTTTTCATGATTTATTGGCTCATCATATCCCTTTTCCTGATCATCTTCCCTCCCTTTTTCCTGTTTGGTTTTCTCTTCCTCCCTTCTCTCCAACTTCAATCTCCTTTTTCTCCTCTTTTCCCTCCTCCTTATCCTCTCCTTATTCATATCTCTGTTCTTCCTTTTCGTATCTTCTTCCATCCTTTCCACTCTTTTTCCTTCTCATCTCCCATTTCCTCTTTCCTTCTTCCTATCCCCTCTTTTTTCTTTCCCCTCCGTCTTTCATTCTTCCAGAGCGTGGCCCTCGCATGAACAACACCCCACAGCTCTCCTCTGGGCCCAAGCTGATGTCCGGGAGCGGTAAAGGTCCCAGCGGCATTGGCGGAGGCGGCGGCATTATCGGAGGGGGCATGAGACACAACAGCAGCCACCCATCCTTCTCCCACTCCTTCCACAACCTGGCACAGCTGCCGCCATCCTACGAAGCAGCCATGAAACCTGAGATCAGCCGCTACAGCTCCCTGAAGAGGCTGGGTGAGTCTGAAATCCAATATTCTGAAATGCAGGCCTAAAATGTCTTCAGTAGGATTTGGACAGGGCTTAAACTGAATGGATTATGACAGCTTATTTGCCTGGGTGGCTCTGCAAGATGACAGAGGTCAGATAAGAATGGAAACGACTATTAACTACTACTTATGTAATTATCAGATAAAATACCCATAGCAACTGGATTATTAACTAACCTGGTAAAACAATTGAGATTTATTCCACTTCATATGTTTAGATGTACAGTGCTGTGAAAAAGTGTTTGCCCCCTTCCTGATTTCTTACTTTTTTTGTATATTTGTCACACTTAAATGTTTCAGGTCATCAAACAAATATAAATTATACATTCAAGTAAATACAAGTACAAACAAAATACAGTTTTTTAAATGAAGGTTTTAATTTTTATGAAAAACAAGATCCAAACCTACATGGCCGTGTTTGAATAAAAAAACATATTGATGATCCCCAAGAATTTTGGGAAAATACTCTGTGATCTGACGAGAAAAAAGTTGAACTTTTTGGAAGGTGTGTGTCCATCTGGTGTAAAAGTAACACAGCATTTCAGAAAAGGAGCATCATACCAACAGTAACATATGGTGGGGATAGTGTGATGGTCTGGGGCTGTTTTGATGCTTCGGGACCTGGAAGACTTGCTGTGGTAACTGGAACCATGAATTCTGCTTCTACCAACAAATCCTGAAGGAGAATGTGTGGCCATCTGTTCATGACCTCAAGCTGAAGCTCACTTGGGTTCTGTAGCAGGACATTGATCCAAAACACACCAGGAAGTCCACCTCTGAATGGTTTAAGAAAAACAAAATGAAGACTTTGGAGTGACCTAGCCAAAGTCCTGAGCTGGATCCCATTGAGATGCTGTGGCATGACCTTAAAAATGAGGTTCACGCTTCAAAACCCTCCAATGTGGCTGAATGACAACAATTCTGCAAAGGGTAGTGGGCTAAAATTCCTCCACGGCGCTGTGAAAGACTCAGTAGCTGTTATCAGAGGTGCTTGAGTGCAGTTGTTGCTGATAAGGGTGAACCAACCAGTTATTAGGTTTAGGCATAAGCACTTTTCCAAACAGAGCCATGATGAGAGAAAAATAGAAAGTCCGATCAAAGGGGGAGGGAACTGTTTCTTGTCATAATATGGATTTGTACAGTAGTTGTAGTGGCACTGATGGGGTTATTGACTGAGTATCCACCCTTTCTCCTGACAAGACACATCCGTGAATTGAAAACCAGGTGACGACCTCAGGAATCTGCGTGAGTGTGCAAAGCCGTCTGTAAAGCTAAATGTTTCTACTTTGAACCGTCTCAAATATAAAACATATTCTGTGTTATTTACACATTTTTGTTTACTACATAATTCCATTTGTGTTATTTCACAGTTAGGATGCTTTTATTATTAATCTACACGATTTTCACTGTCCCCCTAAACCTCCATCACTACACAAGCAGACACAGCCAGCATGAGATTTGTAACACAACAGCAAAGCCAAAAAAACATTTCAGTCATCGAATGTGTTGTCAAATGTGTAAACTTTACAGACACAGTTACAAAGAAGCAAACACAGTAGAAGAGATCGCACCATGTCACTGTTAATAAAACCCCTCATTACATTTGATTTTCGTGTTTACCCTAACCCAAACAAAGCTGTCACTGTCTGCCTAAATTGCAGACATTTTTGACTGCAGCATCTCGGTTCCTGCAGGTTCTACCGAGATTGACAAAGATGACAAATAACACGTCATCAAAACATCACACTGGCTACAGAGACGTCAATCCAGCGTCTGCCTCTGCTGCCGCTTTAAAGGCAGAACGCCTTTTCATTCATTCACTGAAAAATCAGTGAAGGGGAGGATGCATAAAAATTCACAGTTCCCACTTTTCTGTGGTTGTACCTGCAGAATAATGATGTAACATTCCCACCTTGAACTAACTGTTCTAACAGGAAATTATGTGTGAAAAGTGGCAATAATGGCTTGAGATTTAAGGGAAAATGAAAGTGATGTAAAAAAAGAGAGTTTAAAAGACAGAGGGGAGCAATAAGGAAGTGAGAGGGTTAAAAAGAAAGTGGGAGAGTAAAAAGAAAAGAGAGATCATACAGAGGGCAAACCAGGATACGGTGGGAGGAAAAGAAGATGTTTGGTGAGACAGGGATGCTGAGGAGTGGACGGAGCAGAAGGAGGAGGAAGGGAAAGGAGGAAAATGGAGATGTAGAGATAGGGGGAGGGGCGTTGGTTGCTGGTCTGCAGGGGCCTGGCTGCCTTCGACGGGAAGAAAAAGACATTTGAGAGGCAGTGGCTGGCAACCCCTCTCTCGCTCTCCGCCTGTGTGCCTCTACCTCGCTCACCCCATGGCAGCGAAAGACTGCAGGGGGAGGGGAGGCGCCTCTGCAGGCTGAGTGATGGATGGCTACTACACGTATGTGTGCGCAGCGTCGCTATACGTGGAAGTGGAAGCAATAATGAGGTGAAAGCCGAGTCCAGATGAGCCGCTTTATTATTTCAATTCAATCAAAGAGAGGAAACGCTTCAACAGACGACGCAGATTCAGAACAAGGAGTGCACTCGTTACACATCATACTTCCAGAGGTTCTCCCACTTCACTCCGTCGTCTCATCTGCACAACATCTTCCATTTCAATTTACTGCATTTGTCCTGCAGCCCTTTCATTGTTCAGATCATAAAAACTGACACGGGATTGTTTCAGGTATGTCGGATAGCGCTGCACAATGAATTGAATCCAAATCATAATAATTATATCAGCCTGTGCAATGATGTAATCACAGTCACCTGCAATTTAAAGGGTCACGTTTATTGGGAATTTATTCTTGTCTGACTTGAGAAATGGAGATATTTTGGATTCAGAGCTGCTACGTATATAAAATCATGCAAAATATAAGTTGTCTGACTCACACTGAAACTGCAATACTGCTTACAATTAATTGTGCAGCTCTACTGTAATAACTTAATACCAACATAAAATACTAAGAGATCATATAATACAACAGAGCTGGTTCATTCATCTTTTTTCTGACATTGCTCTGATTTGCAATCTCTGCATCTTAAATGATTCTTAGAGTTGTGTTTTTGCACCTTTAATCTGCAGATAAGTTTTTTTTTTATTCATGGTTGATGTTGCTAATTGGTGTAAAAATAATGTTTCATGTCAATGTCAGAGAGAAAAGGATTGAAAGGATTGATATAAAGTAACAAGCACATAAAAAGAGACAAGCAGGGCTTTGTGGTGTCAGTGACAAATTTTACAGCTGCACAAGTCCACTGGTCATTTTGATCATATTTGTGCAAAGTGCTGCAGAAAATTCATCATCATCAGAGTGTCCTTGGCCACCTTCAGGTCACTGTTTAGCGCTGCTATTTTGGTTCACTCTCATTGCTCTCTCAGTGTTGTTATTGCCTTCAGCAGTCAATGGGTTTCAGAAAAAAAAGCAGGCAGTTCTGGAAAGCTACTGTACGCTGCCTGTTCAACATAAGGTGGCAGAGACACTGTTGCTGTTGAAGACAGAACAACTTCCAGCAGCTAAAGAACCATTGTTTTACCTCAGAAACCTCAATTTTCTGATGTATTTTGCAGGATGTTATGAAATGCTGCATCATGAGGTTGCTATACAGTTTTGCAGATGGAGTTTATTGCTTTGTGTGTGTTTTTATTTTATTCTTATTAGAACCTCTAAAATGGTAGATGCAGAAATGGAGATGTGGCTCAAGAGAATGAAGGACATTTAATTAACACCACTGAGAAAATGAACTGCTAAAAAAGTGATGTTTTAGTCTCGTAGTACCTTCATCTTTGTCTTCTCTGCACTGTTGCATCTTTTTCAAACCTCAGCTGAGAAAGTCAGATGGGGTGTTGTTGTCACCTGTGTGGCTGGCAAACCCCCAGACTTATCTTGTGAATGCGATACGTCAAGAAGAAACTCATGTAAGCTTTTATAATTGATACCATAGTTACATCTTTTAAAAATTTTGGAGAACTTCAAATTTGGGTGACCGTGACCTCTGACTTCTGAGGCCTTCAAGGTCTTCAAGTTGTAAATGCCATATACTTGAGGTCTTCAAGGATATGGCATTTACAAGTTTTTTCTGAAAACCTTGTAAATGCCATATCTCTAAAGAAATCATATAGGCTTTTCAAACTGGTACCATAGTTGTATCTATGAAAAATATTGAACAAGTTCAAATTTGGAAGAACTTTGCCTCAACCTCAAGGTCAGAGGACAAATTTTCTTAAAACCTTATGAGTGTGATAACTCGACCATGTTCACCCTCATCCTAAAAAGGCTGATGGGGTATTGTCATCACATCGCAGCCGGGCAGCGTCAACACCAATCATGTGAGCTTGATAACTCAAGAAGGGAATCATGTAGGCTTTTCAATTTGGTATTATAGTTGCATCGATTTAATATCTTGAATGAGTTTGAATATGGGTGACCTTGACCTCTCTCTGTCCTTGATTTCAAGGACCTTAAGATCAATGTCAGAGGACTAATTTTCTTAAAACCTTGTGAATGTGATAACTGAAGGAAACTGTGTTGGCTTGCCAAACTGGTACCATAGTTGTATATATGAAATAGCTCATAAGACTTTGAATTTGAATTTGACTGACCCGGACCTCAAACGTGACCAAAATAATGTCTTGTAATAATGTCTTCTAAATTCAATAACTTGAAGGAAATTATGTAAGATTCTTGAGTTGATACCATTTTGCATCAGTTAAAAATCTTGGAAGAATTTGAATTTGAGGGACCTTGACTAAAGCCAGATTTCCTGAAAACCTTGTGAATGTGATAAGTCAAGAAGGAAATCATGGTGGCTTTTCAAACTGGTACCATAGTTGCATGCATTAAAAATCCTGAATGAGGCTGAATTTGAGGGACCCCTCTCTATCTTTGACCTCAAGGTCAGAGGTCAAATGTTCTGAAATCCTTGTGAATATGATAACTTGAGAAGAAAATCACATAGCCTATTTGAATTAATATCATACTATGCCTAAAGTGTTTATGACTGAATGTTCAGCCCATTCAGTGAAACACTTACTTGGTGTCAGCCTCCGCAATGATAATGTATTATTTGATTTCATACTGTTATTACCTACCTGTCAGAGTTCAGCAAAACATTGTTCGATCCAAACACCATGGTTCAAGGTTAACTGCCAGAGGCCAGAACCAATTCGGAATTCTACTGCCAGGAGGCTGAAAGGTACCACGGTATTTTTTGAAATGTGCTATGTACTAATTGTTTCTATAATGTTTAATATTATTTTATTTTCTATCAGGGAGGTATTTCAGTAAGCCATTGTTGGCTTTGAACTTGTAATCTGTTTTAACAGTCTTATTTTTTGTTTTATGTAATGTGCAAATAAATTAAATTAAACTTAGATTTACTATCAAGAAAAGGCAAATCCATTTAATTCAGTTAGATTCAGTTGGATTGTTAATTGTCTCCTTGTTGACAATAAACTGAACATATTTGTGTTGTGAATTAAAACAAGGCATTTTAAGATGACATGTTATTGTTTGGGAAACCCTTATTGCCCACTCCTCGGCTCATGTCATTTTATAGAGTACGTCCTCTTATTATTAAAAGCCTGCACACAGAGAAATAAGCACCCTGAAAGCAAATGTTATTCAAACGCTCCTTCAAAAGCAGGTAAAACATTGTCACAGTTAAGCACAGAGGGAGTACGGCCTCTCTCTGTCCTTTGTATGAAACGTGGTCCTTTTGATGTAGTTACCCACACTGCACTGCAGAAAAGGACACTGATAAAGGCTTCTTTGTCTGCGGACGGCAGCCGGGGAGAAACCTGGAGATAATTTGGTCTTATAGGAGTAAACAGAGAGAAAGACCTGTCACAGGAGAGGCGAACAGCAAGCAGAGAAACGCATGTCACAGGTTTATTCAGTGTTACCAAAATAACTAGTTAAATCATTATTAATGCTCATGCCCACATTTCTGAGCTTTAAAGCTGCAGCTGAATCTAATGTCTGTCTTTTTACTGGACCTGACCTATTGGAAAATGTGTTCATTTTGCTTATTTATTGCTTATTTATTTGCTTATTTCTTCAATATTGTTTGTTTTTTGTTCATTTTGTAGAGTTTTGTTGTTTAATTTTTGGATTTTTTCAACCATTTTTGTTTGTTGCAGTTAATTTTTAGTTGGTAATTCAATCCAATCCCAAAAGGCATTTATCAGATGTCTGTACTCCCCTTCCTGTCTGCTCTTGATACATGCTACAATAGCAGTGTCATCAGAGTAATTTTGGATATGCCAGGACTCAGTTGTATTTGAAGTCCAATGTAGGAAGGGAGTCAAGACAGTCCCCTGTGGAGCTCCAGTGCTGCTCATAAGAGACACAGGTCCCCTGCCTGACGAATTGTGGTCTTCCTGTGAGGTAGTCTGTGATCCAGGAAACAAAGGAGGGGTCCACCCCCATCCCTTTGAAGTTGTCTGTGAGTACGTGAGGTTGGATTGTATCAAATGCACTTGAGAAGTCAAAGAACATAATCCTCACGTAAGCACCAGCCCCTGCAGATGTGAGTAGGCTTGGTGTAGCGTGTATAGGACAGCATCATCCACTCCAATAGGATCTTTGTATGAAAACTGGAGGGAGTCCAGTGCATGCTTGTCATGGGGTCTCAGCAGTCGCAGGATCAGCCTCTCCAAGGTCTTCATGATGTGAGATGTGAGTGTCGTCTGTAGTCGTTAAACTCAGATGGCCACTTAACTTTGGGCACTGGGACAATGCATGATGTTTTCCACAGAGTCAGGAGCCTCCCCAGTTGTAGACTCAGGGTGAAGATCTCATGAAGAGGTTCACACAGTTGAGCAACACAGTTTTGAAGCAGCCTCACACACCATCTGGACCAGCTGCTTTCCCAGGTCTCAGTTTCACCAGCCTCCATCCTCACACCAGTTACAGTGACAGACAGTGAAGGGGGTCCAGGTGAAAGAGTGGCATTAGTTGCTGTGGTGGAGATGCACACTTTTGGAGCAGTCAGAGGAGAAGGAGTCAGTAGCAATCCCAAACTGGAGGAGCAGTTGTCTGAAGACAAAGGAGCTGCTGAAGTGGAGGTAGAGGCAGTGAGGGTAGTTGTCACTGTGTCAAACCTGTTGAAAAACTGATTGAGTTGACTGGCTTTATCCATGTCACCTGATGTCACTAGGCTATACTTTTTGTAGCCAGTGATGGTGTTAAGTCCCGTCCATACTTCTCTTATGTTGTTGTCTTGTAGTTTTCTCTTTAATTTCTTTTTGTAGTCCTGCTTGGCCTGTTTAAGTCTCCTCTTCAGCTCCTGTTGCACCTCTTTGATTCTTTCTCTGTCACCATTTTTGAAGGTGTGCTTTTTCTGGTTGAAGATACCTTTTGATTTCACTGGTTATCCAGGGTTTAATATTAGGGAAACATCTCACTGTTTTGGTAGGTATAACAGCAGAGGCTGATATAGTCAGTAAAACATCCGACCATGCTGTTCTCTTCTGTTTCCATCAGTACAGTCCAATCAGTGCATTCGAAGCATGCTTTAGGGTCCCACTGGCCTCTGGGGTCCATTTCCTGATGTTACAGGTTGTCTCAGAACACAGTGTTTATAACAGGTCTGTTTTGATCTGATTTGGCTAGTGTTTATCCAAAAATTGCTCTTGTCAGTTACCACTACCTGCACCGGCTCATTCTAGGATTGCTGATTAGTTATCAATAGATTGTTATTATTATATAAATTTTTGGATTATTTTGACAATTTGTATTTATTTTGATTATTTTGTCCAATTTTTTGCTCATTTGTGGAATATTTTCCCATTTTTGACCAATGTGGGGATCAATTTGTTAATTTTGTTGATTATTTTCTTAATTTTTCAATCGTGTTGCTTGTTTGTTTCTTTTTTGTTTTTATGGATTATTTTGTTCTTTTTGTAAATTTGTTACTTACACTAGTGTTTAATCATTTTTATGTTATTTTATTTAGATTTTAACGAGTAAAATACATAAAAACCCGACTTCATTTATATTAACTGCCCAAACCTCTGCCTTAAATTATGTTAAAAATTTCCTCAAAATAGCCTGAAGAAGCATTTAACAGAAGCATCTGACACCTGAAACCTGGAGAGCAGGAGGGACTTTCAGAGAATTAAGAGGAAGAGGGGGATAAAGGGAAGAAGTGCATAATGTTGACGGAGGAACAAACAGAAAAGAGAGACCTGTCAGAGAAAAGAAAGGGCGAGAGCAAAGAAGAAGGTAGATAGGTGGCTGTTAAAGGTCAGCTTTAAATTGGCTCTCAGGAAGCGGCTTCCAAGGAAATGCTTTGAAGGCTACCCACTACTACCGATGCTTCATGGAGCTAATAAGTAGTCGTAGTAGTCGTAGTAGTAGTAGTAGTCACAGTAGTAGTAGTAGTAGCAGCAGCAGCAGCTGGGGCAGGTTATGACATACGTATGTCCATCCCAACATTTGGCTCTGTATCTCCAAAGTCACTGGACACAAACTAGTTAAACTTTGCACATGGGTAGTCAGGGTAGGGGGAAGGGTTACTATGGGAACCACCACCTAATTTGCACATTAATCACATCACATCATTAATATTTGCAAAAATCTATTTTGACCTATAGTGCCAAATCTACTATACTACTATGCAAAACTACTCTAGCTCCATCCATCCATTTTCTACCCCGTAATCCTCCTGGGGGGGGGGGTACACACTGGAGTCACTGAGTCACCAGTTCATCACTCATCAAATGACCTTGACTTTGACCTTGGGCTGAGATTACCGCACTTTAACCTACATGCATTTTTAGCTACATAGGTTGAAAATGTCATAATATACTCTTGAATTATTGACCATGCTGTGACTTTCAAGAAAGAAGGTCAAGGTCACAGTCAATTCCAAGGTCATATACATCATCTATATATCCTATATATCCAAAGTTCATCACATATCACATTGTTTCCTGTAATTCAGTGGTTCTCAACCTTTTTGAATCACAACCCCCAATAACCACCACTGCGTCTCTAAATGTCAGTTCTTGTGTGCTTGAACTTCAGAGGGAATGACACATTGAAGGTATTCAGTGTTGTTTTTTGGTTGTGCACATAAATCTATATTTCAAAACATCGGACTGATATTTGTGGAGCTTGCAAGCTCGGATATCTGCCAGTGCTGGCACTTTACATTTCTCTGGTGGTGCTGCTGTCAGGATTCAGGTGATTCACCTTGAGACCCCTCTTTCTGTCCCAAGTCTTGAGCTTGAACACTTTTTCTGTGAAGCCAACGCTGTATTAGCATCCATACGACAGATAGCAAACCTGCTACAACTGCTCAACTGAGACAAAATGCATGTTTCTTTTCTCCTTGTTTTCCTGCTGTGTCAGATCAGAATCCCATGTGCTCTAGAGCATCAGTTTTTTTTAATACATTTGCAAAAATTTCTAAAAAACTTTTTTCACTTTGTTATTATGGGGTGTGTAGATTGGTGAAAAAAAGAATGTAATTCATTTTGGAATAAGGCTGTGACATAACAAAATGTAGAAAAAGTGAAGGGGATTGAATACTTACCGGATGCACTGTACATTTCATATATTTCTCTCGTTTGCTGAACCAGAGAAAGAGCTTGATGAGTACAGCTACTACACCAACAAGCGCCGTTCGAACAACGCTCCGCCCTCCTTCCACTCATCCCAGCACCACCTGCCCTGGGGAGGCGACTACACGCTGGGATCCAGAGGAACGCTGCCCCTCCACGGCTCCCGGCCACGCCTCCATATCCCAGCCTCCACCCCCAACCCTTACCCGTTGCCCGGCCAGCCGGCGTACACCAGCTCCACCTTCGACAGGCCACCCCGCCGAGTCCGCTCCCAGGACCAGCTGCTGGGTTTCACCGAGGGCAACACGCTGTCCCGCCTGTCCAAGAACCAGCAACACCAGTACTACAAAGCCATGATGAGCACCAGCAGGAGCTCCAACTCACAGACCCTGCGCAGGTGAGACCAGAGATGAGAAAGTCCAGTTTGTTCTTGTGTTTGTGTTTCCATCATTTCCCAAATGTCATCTCACAGATTGATACATAATAAAACTGTAGAAAATGCAAAAACTGTCAAACTACGTCTGCCACAGCATCTCTGAACCTCAAAGGGGACATGTAACTTTAATAACACTTGGTAGTTGTTTCACACTGTGCTGAAATGCTATTGCCTTCACCCGACTCCACACTGGTGTGACATTTCAGGTTCAAACAGGCCTGAGTTATCTCTTGAACATGCAGTACATCATCACACTGTAAGACAACACACACACCTTTATTGGCTTTATGTCTTATTTTGGGTTGTTTTGGTCAGATACGCACATTAGAGCACACTCACACTGGGGTCAGAGGTCCTACACCCATTTGCCCCCACTCCCCTGCTGGTCTGCGCTCACACTACTCCAGCTCCAAGTGGGCTAAATCATACCAGGTCATGTCATAATACAGCATATGTAAGTTTATTGACTTTGTGGCTTATTTGTAACACACTTCGACAGGATTTCTCCATTACACAAAATAGCAATTTTCACTTTAATAATGCTGCCCGTGTCTATTGCTTATCAGCGTGTTTGAGGTGGTGCATGAGCACCTCTTCTGTGCCAAAGCCCACCTCTTCCAACCACGCCTGGGCCATGGAAGCACGGCATGTTTAAGCACAGACCAGAGCACACTGTTGCAACCAATACAATGGTGTTCGTACTACAACAGCGGTTGCAACAGCGCACTAACAATATTCAAATAATTCTGACTTGAGATGTTAAACAGGCTTGGGCACAACCTGTTTTGCTTAGTTAATCATGCTGTCCCCATGTGGAGGCAGCAGGAAGCAGGGTTCATATGTCATGTCCATGTATTTGTGCATGAGTTACTTTGGGCATAGTTGGACTCTAGGTGTCAAATGTGTATTTTAAATTTAAACTCAATGTATCATATTGATTTTTCATTCTACCATGTCCACAAACTCAGTTTTCAGCCTAGTTCAGTTCAGTTCAGTTCCGTGTGTACTGTTTTAAATGCAAAGCAGTAGGTGCTGACCACCCCCATATCCTGTCTGGACCAGGGATTCCATCATGTAGAATTCCTGGCACATTATCCCAGAATGTCAAGATGATTTTGATGGTTCTTGTCAGTTTGTTGAGTCCCGAATGACTCACTGAGAACATTGTTTGTATAGTTACACATCACAACTATCGAGAAATCCAAATACTCGTTTCATGTCCAGTTACTTGAAATGGGGCATGTATTTTGATCCTGAATGATACTAGAGCCCCCAAATCTATGTAGTCAGAAAACTAGTTGAAACCTTATTTTGAACAATATGTCTCTATTAAATTTAACTTTAACCTGTTGCAGAAGCCCTGAACAAAAACATATGTGGTTACAGGTCCCATGAGAGGCTCCTGGTCTCACCGGACCGACTGGAGGACCGGCTGCTGACAATGGGTCTGATCCCTGGAGCTGGAGACAGAGGAGGAGGGAGCGGGATGGTCCCAATGATGGGCCGCCTCAGCCACCACCAGAAGGCCCAGTCGCAGCAGAACATCTGTGCCACGCCATCCTTGGACCGACACCACATGATCAAGATGAACTCCCACCCGACGCCAGGCCACGAGCACGACCGCAGCTCTGGGATGGGCATGCACGGTGGCTGGGACCACGGCGGGGGAGGGGTGGGGTCCATGGGTCACCCCAATGCCCGGAGGATGGCGTTTGCCAGCAAGAGGCAGAACACCATCGAACAGCTCCACTTCATCCCCGGAGGAGGAGGGCAGGGACTGCGGACTGGGAGTAAGAATGAGGTGACAGTGTGAGACAAAGGGCGAGAGAGGTGGCAGATGGAGTGAAGAAAGGAATTATGGGTAGACGGAGTGGAGGCATGAGCAGAGAGGTGAGGAAGGCGAAGAATCCTCACAGCGCAGCGCTCTGTCCTGAGAACGAGCTGCAAACAGCCCCCTCCCCCTCATAAACACAAAGTGGTGGAATTCACCTTCAATCTCATAGTGAGTAAAGCAACCGTTGTTCACCTCAGGGTTCCTACACAGTGACGAAAAGTGCAGAGAAAGACGTGTTTCCAGACGACTGGGCCTGTTTAAATTCTGAATTTATCAAAGCCAACCCACAAGCGGAGCATTTTTCACAACGTCGACGTTTGTTTTAGTCGAAGGATGTTTCTAATAAGAAAAAGTCGACCAAGATAAGAGCTAACAAAGCATCTTACTTGTCTTTAAGAAGATTTTAACTCATCACTGCTATTTTTGAGTTATTGAAAATGCAACACGCTGTGTTTTTTTGACCACTCAGACATTTATCATTTGCCACAGTTTGTCTCAGTTTTGGACTGAGAAGTGAAATTAAATAAAACTAGTACCCTCCCCTACAGACGTCAGTTGACCAATTACCAGCGTAACAGCAAATGCATTTAAATCATTAGAACAAGATTGAGCAAGACATAAATGATGTAAGGGAGGCAACAAGGTCCACAAGACACAAAAATGCAGAAAGATAAAACATGACATAAAGAGGCAAAATGACATGAAAGATGTAAAAGATGCAAAAACAGTGTAACTTCTTTCATAATTTTTTTTGTTCATTTTGTTGATTGTTTTAAATGATTTTAGTTTATTTTCTTCCCTTTTTGTTTGTTTTCTGAATTATTTTGTTTCATCTTTCTTCCTGTTTGTTCATTATCTTCATTATTTTTGCTAAACTTTTGTTAATTTTGTTTTTTTTTTTTCCTTTTGGTTAGTTTTGTTCCATTTCTGGATTATTTTGTTCATTTAGTTGTTCATTTTCATCATTTTTATCCATTTTTTAATTGTTTTGCTTATTGTTGTTAAATGTCTTAATTTTTTTTGTTTGTTTGCTCTTTATTGTTTATTTTTATTATTTTCTTAATTTTAGTTCATTTTCTGGATTATATGGAGAGTTCATTTGCAAAAGCAGATATCTCAGTTTTCATACATTTTCAAAAAATGTTTTATTTTATTGTTTACGCCAAGTAATATCAGTCACACTGAAGCTGGGTGTGTGACCGAGTAGAAATGACATAACAGAGCAGAGACGCACAAGAATGTGAAGTTTCAATCAAAACTGCCAGCTCATTTTTTTCCAAATGGCCGTTAGCTGTTTCTGTAAATTACCTCTTCATATGTAGATTATATGGATTAAATGATGCAACAACAGTTCACAGCCATGATGAAAACAACAGAAAAAGATGAAGACAGTGTAAAAAAAAAATGGAAACAAAACATTTTTGCTTGGATTTTCTAAATGGAAAAATACAACATTCAATCAAAATAATTGAAATTGTCTTTACAGGCATAATGAATTCATCATCATTTCAGACCACAATATAAAATCTATTTATCACGATGATATTAAGTATCTATTTCCCCCCGCGCTGTGTCCGCAGACTCTACCGGTGCGTCTGGAAAGGTGGGCGTGTACAGTGTTTTGAACGTGTAGGAACCCTGTCCCCTCTTTGTGTGTTGGAAACCAGAATATTGAGCCATTCTTTGTAAAGGGAAGACAGAAATGTCCATCTCAAAAGAGCAAAAAATCTGACGTGCAGTGTAAGTGCTGCCCGGTATCCGCTGTGACTTTTATTCATGGATATCCGTGGAATTTGTGGAATCTGTCCTTGGAGCGCCGAGGCAGACTTTGAGGCTTTGCTTGTCTTTGTATTCGTACCGAGTATTTAAAACCAAACAATTTGCTTTTTTGTATGGAATTAACCTAATAAGACTAATGTTACTCTTACTGAGCCCTGTAGTACTGTGTATACCTACTTTATATTTAACCAGCTAGTTTGTGACGTCGAGGCTGGACACATGAGCCGCCCGTCATTTCCAACTTCAACCGTGATTGGACGATGGTGAAAAGCAAAAATTACAGAACCAATGACACGGAGCTGTCAGTCGATTTGTGGCCTTTGTGGCCAGATTCAGAAATTAACAACGAGGGGTCGAACGATCTGATTTACAGCAGTTTTACTAGTTTTTGTCCAAAGTGGCAAAAACTTGTTTTTTTTACTGGGTGACCAATTTTGGAATCACTTCTTTTCTGATTTCTTTTTGGATTTTAAACTTGTTTTCTTTAGTAATGTGTTCATTTTGTTGATTTGTGTTTATTTTTAATAAAAGTGTAATTTTTTGTTTAATTCATTGTTTTGTCTATAATATTTTTTATTTTTTGTTGATTTTCCCAATTATTTTGTTTATTTTGTTATGTTATTTACGCTCATTATTTGTTGTCATTTATTTGCTATTATTATTTTGTGTACTGTTTATTTTCTTCTTTCAAATTGTCTTCTCTTTTGTTTATTATTCTAGTCATTTACTTAATTATTTTGTGTACTACATTTTTTGTTCTTGTTGACTTATCTGATATTTCTTCATATTTTGATTTTCATATTTGTTGTTCATTTTGCTCATTTCCACGGCTATTTTGTTATTATAGCCTTCATTTTCGTGATTTTTTTTTAACATTTTTGTTCATTTTGTACAATAAATCAAACAGAACAAATCCAATCTTAATTCTTACAATAAGAAACAAATATATCATGAAAAATAAATTAAACACCAAACAGCGCTAGCAAAACTGACATACTACGTATGGCACTGTATAATAACGTTTGGATCTCCAGAAAAGACCAAAGAGATGAAATAATGTGGAAACTGGTGGATTGATAAAAATAAATTGAGTACGTGTTAATAAATGAAATAAATAACCCATCAAGTTTTGTATTGTGAGCAGTGTATAAGTTTAGGGCTTTTATTGTGAAAAGTAAGAGACGTATGGATCTACCTGTATACTGTGCAGCAATGGACGTCATCTGCTTTTATTTTGAACGACGTCTAAAAGCACAAATTTAATTAGCAAACCAAGATGTTAATTTGTGGCTTTACATATGTGTTGTTGATGGCGACAGATCAAATCGATCGACCCCTGTTCGAACCCACACACTGCTGCCGTTGAATCCACGTTGAACATGACTTTATCTGAACTGAAGCCTTTGTACAGTGGGTGTTGATCTTTATCAGACATTGTGCTGTGACCCTTTGCGTAATAATGAAGACGTTTATTTGAATTAGAAGAATAAACCTCACCGGCTCACGAAGCGACGAGTCGGATGTTGCTAAAGCTGTGGTTCCCAAACGGAGGGTCCGGACCCCAAATAGAACGAGAGGTGGTGTCTTTTGTTTTATTTTTTTTATTTATTTTTTTACTGGTTTGCCCATTTGTTGTCAGTTTTTTTAGATTTGGATTTTTTTTTTTATTTGTTGATGATTTCGTTCAATGTCTTGATTTATTCATTTTGTGGGTTTTTTTTTTTTTTTTACAATATTTGGATAATTCTGCTCATTTTTCTAGACTGTTTTAGACAGTGAATTGTGAAGCACCTCAAGATAATCGGCGATTATGATTGGTGCTATACAAATAAAGATTGATTGATTGATTGATTGATTGTTTATTCATATCATTGATTATGTAGATGGTTGTAGTTTATTTTGGTCCCTTTCTATTTTTTGGGGGTTTTTTTACCTTTATTTTTTCAGTTTTAGGTCCTATTTGGGTTTTTTTGTGTTTTTTTTTTCTTTTTGTTTTTGCTACTTTTTCTTGATTATTTTGCTCATTTTTTTGTTAATTTCATTTATTATTTTGGGAATTTTTTGCCAGACTTTGCTCTTTTTCTGGACATTTTTTTCAGTGTCATGATTATTTTTGATCATTTAGTTGTTTATTCTTTTATGTGTATGTTCAATTACTTTATTTTGTTCTATTTTTTCTTGATTGATTTTGTCAGTTGTTTTGTTTATTTTCTTGATTATTTTACTAGCTTTTTGTTTTTCTTGACCATTTTTGTTCCTTTTTTGGATTCTTGACTCTTTTCTTAACTATTTTTTTCATTTTCTTCACATTTTTTCATCATTTCCTTGTGTTTTTGTGCATTATTGTTGATTTTCTTGACTCTTAAGGTCATTTAGTTAATTTTTCTGTATTATATCCTTCACTTTTTCGTAGCAGTGCTCATTTTGAACCATCTACACTTCACAAAATTAAACCAAAATGAACAAATCAGTGAATCCATATGCATCTTTTACATGTGAAGACTAAAACACCTCGGTATGTACGATACATTTTTGCATCCGGATCTGGAACCGTCTGGGAACCACTGCTCTGAAACACCCGTGGACTTTGTGGAGGGTCGAGGGTTTGTTTCCTCCAACGGGAGGAGGGGGAGGGCTGTGGGAGGGGGTCGGATGGGATAAAGGCCTGGGACAATGATGGACATTTCACACCAACAAGGGCTAAACTGAACTCTGTGTGTGTCTGTGCTCTGTACAAAGTCTGCTTCTCCTCATCCTCTATTTGTGTCGTCGGTGTCCGGACGCATGCTGTGTAAACTTTACTTTCTAACTGTTATAGACGTGTGGCCAGAAAAATATTAACATGCAAGGATTTTCTGCAATTTGTACCTTTTTTCCTGAAGATTTGACAGACTTCTGTGTGGCTATAAAACTAGAGCTGGGCAATACGGCTGTGGAAAAGCATTTAAACACGCGAAAACAACATATAAACCACTTCTGAACATTAATAAGCATCATTTTATGTTGATAAATGTCAGATTTTAGTGGTTTAAGTTTAAAAGAAAGAAACTGAGAATTATTTGTGGCTTTAAATTTTATGTAAAAGATGGAAGATGAAAACAATTCAAAATGAAGATGTGACAAGATGATAAAAGAAAATGGTGAACGATAAAAACTAAAGATGTAACTCATGAGACAAACATGCAGTTACAGCCCATGATTTAAGCAAAAATGGTCAATAAATATATATGGACCAACATGAACAATAAACACAATAATACAAATCAATGCAAATAAAGAAAGAAACGATGAAATCAACAAAAGTGGAACTAAATAATAAATAAAATTGGCAAAAACAAGCAAACTTATACAACAAACTAACAAAATGAACAATGATGAATATGAAGGTACTCAACAAAAATTAAAAAATGAAGAAAATGCTCAATTAAATGGACAAAAATGATAAAGAACAAATCTATAGCGAAAAATGGACAGAAGTGAACAAAATAACAATAATGAACAAAATTAACAATAGACAGTAACAATAAAATGAGCAAAATTGTTGGGTTCACTTTCTGTATAGTTGTGAGGTCTTGCCCTTGAATTGTGAAGCGCCTAGAGATAATCATCGATTATGATTGGTGCTATACAAATGAAATTGAATTGAACAAAACTGAACAAAGTAATGAATAAAACTGAACTAAATAGTGCATATTAACGTAAAACACCAGAAAATTGAACAAAGCAGGACAAAAACGACTAAAATAATGAACAAAATAATCAACATAATGATGAAAACAATCAATACAATGGACAAAAATTAACACAATAATTAACTAAATGAACAATAGAAACAGTAAAATTAACAAAACTGAACCAAGTGATGAACAAAATACTGCATATTAACACAAATGAGCAAATGACCAGAGAGCTGGAAAAAAAAATCCAAATAATTTATAAGGAAAACTTGGTAAAAATGAACAGAAATAATGGACAAAACAGCCAATACAATGGACAAAAAGCACCATTAGTGTCATTTTTATCTGAAAATGAAACTAAATTGAACCCTACAGACAAAACGAATACATACAATCTAAATTCATACAAATTCATACAAATTTAGCAAAATTTAAGAATCTCTCGTGTTAATGCTCAGATTATTGCCGAGCTCTAATTAAAACACATGAACATGAGGTTACTTTTCCTGCGTTGAATTGAACAATGTCATATTTGGTTTTTATGGCTGTGACATGGACCGGCTGGGTCCGTTATTTTAAATATTTGGTTCATTTCTGTGATTTTTTTGGACAATTTTCTTCCTTATTTCATCTTCATGACTTTGTCCATTTTTGTCAAATTAGGCCTTGCCTGAGGCCACGTGACGAAGCGATCGCAGCCATTTTTAGCCCCGTCTTCACTCAATCGTACGTGTAAAAATCCCCTGCACCGTCATTTACGCCAACACGTGTTTTTTTTTTTTTTTTAATAAATCTCTGTGGTTAATGTATAATCCTGGATTTTTGAATATACTCAGACTTTCTAGTGGAATTTTTAAAAAAAAATTTAAAAAATCCCTCGTTAGAGCTGATGCAATCAACGAGAAAAGACGAACCGCATGACGATGTGAGAAGCCAGCGTCAATGATGTCATAGTGCTGACTGATGATGTCACGGCGTGTCTGTACATTTCTGTGTGTGTGTGTGTATTTTTGTGTGTGTTTTTTTTTTTGTTTTTTTTTTTTTGGGAATGCCAAAACCTCACCTTTGGCCAAACATGGTTCGTGTCTTCAGAGAAAACGCACACGGAGACATTTTTTTTAAAACGCTCGACCGTGTTCATATCAACTTGTGATGAATTTTCAAAGGTGTGTCATGTTTTAACCCCCCCCCCAAATAAAAAAGGGACGTTATTGATGAATTGCAGCTACCAAAGCCGGAACTTTTGGAAGGAAATGTAAATTATTGTTTGCGTGTATTTCCGTGTACTTTGAAAAGAAGTGAGGATTTTCCAGTTTTTAAAAAAAAATGACTTGTTTGTGCTCGTTTTATCCAGATTTAAGAGCACCGATCTTTAAAACCTCCACAGCTGCTTTTAAACAGGACGTCGACAGGGCCTTTATAAAGCCAGTTTTACTCAAATGTAGCTTTAAAGCTATTGATAAAGTCATAAATTTGAATATGTCAGGTCTTAATTGCCATTGAATGTTCACATTTATGAGATTTAAAGTTGCATCTGCATCTAATATTTGTCTTTTTTTACTTCGAAATGACTTCACCTTTTTGAATGTATAGATTTACTCATTTTGTGGTTGTTTTCTTCATTTTTTCTTCATTTTATTGACTATTTTACTCAGTTTTTTAAAAAAATTATTCCATTTCATGACGATTTTGTTTGCTTAGTTGTTTATTTTCTTCATTTTTGGGCCTATTGTTGAGCATTTCATTTATTTTAGTTAATTTTCTTGTTTTTGTTCATTTTTTGTTCACTTTTGTTAATTGTACTGATAATTTTGCTCATTTTAAGGAAAAAAAATCTCCTTATCTTGACTGCTGTATGCTTAGTTGTTTATTGTCGTCATTTTTGTGTTTTTTGTTGAGTATTTTATTTTAATTTTTTGGTTCCTCTGTTCAGATTTTTGCTGATGGACTAAAATGAATTTTAGTTCATTTTTCTCAGTGTTAGTTCATTTTTTTTAATTATCTTGTTGAATTTTCTTCATTTAGTTGTTTTGTTTTCTTCATTTTTCTGCATTTTATTGAGCATTGCAGTGGTCTTTGTTCATTTTCTTGACTATTTTGCATATTTTTTGCTTATTTTTTCCCTTTTCTTCATTATTTGGTTCATCATAATTTCTTCATATTTGTCCATTATGTCAAACGTTTCTTGATTGTTTTGTTCATTTTTTCTTAATTTCTTTGATTATTTTGATCCTTTATTTTCATTTGTTTACTTTCATTCTATTGTGTTTTTTTTCCTACCATTCTACTATTTGTTGATTAGGTTTTTGATTTTTATTCATTTAATTGATTGTTTTGTTCAATTTTTTGTTCCTTTTTGTTTGTTTTCTTGATTATTTTCATTTAGTGGATTTTTTTGACCCGTGTTTTTTGTTTGTCGATGTTTTTTAAAAATATATTCTTAATGATTTTCATTCAATTTTTGATCAATTTCTGTATAATTTTGTTCATTTTCTTGATTTATTTGTACATTCTTTAAGTTTTAGTGCATTATCTTGAGTATTTTGGGGGGTTTTGCTAGTTTTTGGCTGAATTAAGGCTTATTTTGTCTGATCCCCATTTTAATACATCACTTAATTTTTCACATTTAAGGAGGTTAACACATAAAAACTTCTATGTAGGATAAATTACAGTAAAAATGAGACGTTATAGACCACCTATCATAGACAAAGTGTTAAAATTTGGTTTAACATCTGACTTTAAAGGCATTAGATGCCTGCAGACCCCCTGTTAAAGCCAACAAATCGTATTTACAGTCAATGTTTTTTTATCGACAGCAGCTGTTGCTTGGGAATGTACCGTGACTGGCTTTTGGATTAAAGGAACTGAAATTGGTTTTACAGTAAGAATTTTAACTTTAAAAAAGAGAAAGAGGCAAAAAAAAGTGTGGAGAAATGGAAATGATGCATAAAAATGAAGCATCTGGCTTTTATTTTTCCTCACGCTCCTGAAGGTCTGATACAGATGTTGAAATCCACGTTTGGTTAACCACTTCCCTCATAAATCTGAGTGTGTGCGCGTGTGTGTGTGTGGAAGCATGTTCATATTTGTATTGTCGAAGCTACTCTGCATACCTCAAACTGTATGATACATTTATTTACTCCGTCCCCTTCTATGTCAATTTCAGAGAAAATCCAGACAAAGGTCTCACAGATGTGCAACCCTTTGGTTATTGGTGATCGATTACTGCGTTTGTACAAACCATACTGTTTAATTGATAATTATAATTAAAAAAACACACTAAACCACCACTGAGTCTGGGGTCTTTCATTGTTTCTGTACCATTTACAGGCTGTGTTTTTTTTTCTTTATGTGGTTATTTTCTGTTCTTGGTGGTTGCTTGTAGTGCAGAAACACACACATTTTCTGGACACCACACAGAAAAATGTGGAGTATGTTGAAATATGTAGTAATACACCATTTTAAAGATGACTGTCTTGACTGCTAACCTTGGATGATTCAGAGCTCATTGTCATAAATTATTGTGTCATTCATGTTCCTTCAATGAAGAATAATATTGAAGCTCTTTGATAAGGTGATTGAAAGGTATAAGTTCTGGAGTAAATACAACAATATTTCCATGTCACTGAATAAACCAGTGTTCAGTTAAAGCCTTGATTAACAAATGAGAGGAATATGACACACGCATAAATCTGCCTACAGCAAGCCGTCCTCACAAACTGAGAGGCTGCACAAGAAGGAGACCCGTGAAGGAGGATGAGTTCAGAGCTTCAGTTGTTGAGATGAAGCTGCAAACACCAGCTGTTGGCCAAGTTCTTCACCAGTCAATGCTTTACGAGAGTGTGGCAAACACCAAAAAAGCTCTAAATCTCCACCAGAAGGTATGGGATAGACTCTAAAGTCAACCGGGAGAAGGTTCTGGGGTCTGATGAGACCAAAATTGAGCTTTTTGGCTATCAGACATCATGCAGCTGAGCAGCAGGCCCTGGAATCTTGTAGAGGTAGATTGTGTAATGAGTACAGCAAAGTATGTGGAGATGACTGGACTGGAAAAGGGCAGTTCGCTCTTGATCGGCATCCAGTGTGACAGAGTTTGATCAGGTTTTCAAAGAAGAACGGGGTAACAACCGTAGAGTCCAGATCTGCAAGGCTCACTGAGACCAACCCACTCTTGGTCCTGCGTAGGGCCAGCCGTCTGCTGCTTTAAGGTTTAAGAAGATTTATAGTTTTATGTTTTCATCAAACACATTCAGAGGTTTGAGATCCTTCAGTTGTTTTTCCTTTGTCAGTCTGTGTGCATTACAATACGCAAGGAAAACATAGGAAGGAGTGACTTTTTTCTTATGCCATTAGAGAAGGTTGCCGTGAGTGCAACTGAGTCCTGTGGAGTTTGTGGACGTGGAGACTGGGGGTACCTGTCAAATGGTAGCACTGGTGTCCTCAGGTGAGCTCAGGAAGGAACAGGAGCTAACGGAATGACAAGCTATAGGTTGTTCGGATGAGATATATGTGATTTCATCCTCAGATGATACTGTCAGTTCTCCATCACATGACTGAAGCTCATGTTCATCAGAGACTAGAGCTTCAGTTCCTCCACAAGACCAGACATCTGCATCTTTGTCATCAGCTATAACAAGCTGGCAGGGGACATGGTTTACCTGAGACTCTGAAGCTTCTGCCTCTCCATGACATTTGGATCCGCAGAAGTGTGAGTTAACTGCTTGTTTTCCATCACAGGACTGAAGATACAGTTCATCTTCATCAGAGTCTGAGTCTTGGTTCTCTCCATGGATTCTCCTCAGGATTGAAGAAAACGTCCAGTGCTCATGACTGGTGAGGCCTTTCATGTTCAATGGAATCTCAGCTTCTCCCACAGACTGTACATACAGTGGGGACAATAATTATTGGGAAATGTAAAAATGTGCAAGTTCACCCATTTAAAAAGATAAGAGA
>JAQQAE010000839.1:0-29101 GCA_029823295.1 Pseudamia nigra
TGATGGGGTCTCTGCTGCGGTTGGGGGGGGGGGTGTGAGACGTGTGGGTCACTATTGGTGGTTTCTTGTGTGTCCAGCTTCGTAGGTTGATCGTTGAAATTAAATTTGTTTCTGGATGGCATTGTGTTTTTTTTTTTTTGTAGGAAAGCGTTTGTTTTTTTGTTTCTCAAACAAATGTTTGGGCCTGAAAACAGGTTTTGGTCTTTAGTTCTATAATACTGTACTTTTTTTTTTTTTTCACTGTACAGTACTTTTTTTTTTTTTAATCTACAAAGGTTTGGATTTTGAGAGTGTTTAAATAAGAGAGAAGTGTTAGAAAATGTTAATGCCTGTCTGAGTATAGTGTATAAAGTAAGTATAGGGGTTTTACAGCCTTTAAAACAAATACGGTGGTGCCCCAGTTAATCATGCATCAGACGGAGCGAGTTCTTCCATAGGAATCTACTTCGCGGATTTCGCCTATCGCGGGTTATTTTTAGACCGTAACCCCAGCGATAAACAGGAACCACTATACTGTAATTTGGCAGTTTCTGAAGCTGGTAATTCTAACAAATTTATCCTCTACAGCAGAGCTATCTTTTGGTCTTCTTTTCCTGAGATGTTCCTCATGAGAGCCAGATTCGTCATAGTGGTTTTTTTTTTTGATGACTGCCCTGAGGGACACATTCAAAGTTCTTGAGATTTTTTTGCATTTTTTCTTTACTTAACTTGGCATTTCTTGCCACAGTATAGATTTGTACTGTAGCTGCAGTAGTATTAATCAGGCTATAGACTCTGGATCCACCCTTCCTCTGAACAAGACAACTTAAAGCAGATTAAGACAGTAACAAATGGCACAAACTAACTCGTGAAAAGGCATACCTGTGAACTGAATACTGTTTCGGATGACTGACTACCTTGTGAATTTGATGATCTGTCATTAAAGGTACTGTAAATGTGGCTACTTTGAACAATCTAAAATATAAAATATGTTTTCACTTGTTTAATGCTCCTTGTTTACTGCACAATTCCATACCCAGATCCAAATCACTGGAGGAGAAGGTGTATTCAAACTTTCGCCTGGTAGTGTACCTCAATCCCCTACTGATTCTGATTCTGCTGTACATCACAGGAGAAAAACAAATGAGCATTTTTCTAAATGTAAAACTAGCCCTTGCCATATTTCCATTAATTCTTTTAAACGTTGTATTGTCTTAACATTTTATCCTATAACTGATTGCTCCACTCATACATACCGTATGTGTGTGTGTTCTATGGGACATATCTGTATTTGAAAGAGTGCTGTGAGACCCCCTAAGCCATTAAAGTGCACTCCATTGGTATGCCCAGTGGTTTGTCTACTATATGCAGGGGCCACCTTGTGCATTTTGTTTATCTGTGAGGTTTGTTATGATTGTAAGGAGGCATTTGTTCAGCTTCACTAGTGGTAATAGTTAACAGGCACTCCTTGATGTTTTTGCTAATGACAGACTTGAGTGAAGTACAGTTAGAGTCTCAAGGCTTATCTAGACTTGACAATAAATTGTTCAGCATGCACATCTATGTGCACACTCACTTGATGACGTTTAAACAAGTGGCTTCAGCTGTCTCAACAAGTTAAATAATCATTGTAAACAGAGCAGGCAGAGAGGTAAGCGCCATGTGAATGAGGAAGAAGTAAAGAGAAAGATAATTCTAGGTTATAAACTTCCACTGGGATATTTTTCTCAGAGAAGAAAGAATCCGACTGTGTGTGTTTTTCAACATTTTACCTAAAAAATTGAGATGTTTGGTGGTCTCATAAAGTTGCAGCCAAACAGAGGGAGACAGTAATTTTATAATGATAATGGCTGAACTCTAAAGTCTACATGAAGGGTGCCCTGGGGAGGCAACTGATAGAAGGAAACCACAGAAAAGCAGGAACCGAGGAACCGAGGGGGGCGATGAAGGGATGAGAGCGGATGAGGTAGATTGGTTCTGCTTGAGCTAGATGTGACTCTAACCACATATTCGGGATTACCTTACCTTTTCCTTTGGGTCTCATTGTTGCCCATGTGGAATGATCTCACATTTGACCTGTAATTTCACTGAGCAATCTTCAGTCCCAGTTGAAGGAGTGCTATACTTATACTAGTACACTACATGTCTCCTTTCCATCTTTTATCCCTCCTAGGTGCTTGCCAAAGCTGATGGGCTACCAGTAGCAAGCCCTGCAGTAAGTGCTTTAACACATATTCCACATTTTTTGGGTCTTTTTGTGTATGTGCTTATTTATACCCCACTAACATAAATAATCACATCCATTTTAAACCGTGTAACCAACATACAGTACAGTACATCCATAAGTTTTTTATGTTGGCATAAATATTCAGCAGTACGTACATCCACTAGAGTGCACTCGAGTGAAAAGTATTTGACAACTCTCAACAACAACATGACAGCAGCTGATCATGGTGATTATGAACAAGTTAAGAAAGAAGCAAAAGCGATGACATTGGTTTGTGAAGTTCACCCAGTGATTTATTTTTGTTTTGTTTGTTTATTTTGTCTCACTGAATATGCTTGCTCATTCAACTCTTGGCTATATTGACCCTGCATTCTCTGGTGGTACTGCCAGTCCATCTGTGTTTGTGAGATGTGTGTGCAGAAATATGGATGAAATTAATGCATAGTATGGACAGAATGTTCCACCAGTATCCATATCAGGGCTGGACAATTGGTGACGATATATTATGATGATTGTTAGCAATATGGTCAGCTTGATCGGTTTTCAGGGAAAATACCCACATTATGCATTTAGAGTAATGTCAAGTCCAACAAACAAAGTAGCATAAAAATATAAACCTCTAAATAAATACAAAAACTTTGTTCTTGCCTGTCTTACTCAGGACCCATCCGTAGACCCCAGATGTGTTGTTTTTCCATGTCTGTTTAAAGTCACCCTTAAATCTCGTAAATGTGGACCGCTAAATTGCAATTCTGTATTCCTTTTGCAAGTACTGTATAATTACAACAGATATTATGGTACTAGCAGATTTGAATATTTAACATCAAGCATAAATGGGCCCTACCAAGGCATTTTCATCTGACTGTCTGACTGAGACTGTCTTGCTCGGCTCTGTTTTCACACTTTTTGTCTTTTGTCATGTCACCTGTATTTTTTGCATTAGTTGTGTCCGTTTAGCCTTTGCTTAAATTTTCCGGCAGTTTTTCAGCTACATGTTGGCTTCTTGTTAGCTCAATGTTGCAATACTGTGCAGTCAAAGTGTAACACAGTTTAATCTTATCATTTCAAGCTTATTAGTTCTGGCTCCACAGAGGTGAAATGAACTAATAACTGGAGTCAGCACGGCAGAATCTCTGCCCACCTTTCATCACAGGCTAAAACTCTCACTTTAAGACAATATCGCCACCGTCGATAGGGATTACCTCCATCTCTTTGAAAGAGCTTGAGTGGCTATACTGCAGCACTTACGATACAGTACTTTTGGTAATTTGTCCAGAAAGTGATACACATTTGACTTTGGATGATATCTGGCTCTTGTTCTTACATGGTTCAAATGTATTTGTATTAAGAGGATTTGGGCAAAAGCTTCTGTCACATGAATGTAATTTAGTGTGTATACTGTACGTGCATTTTTACGTGTATACTGTAAGGTACAGTTTTATGATAATGATAGAGTATTTATTTGTTGTTGTTGTAAAGTGCTTTATAAATAAAGTTTCATTCATTCATTCATTATTAGCTCCAAAAAAGACAATATACAATAATTAAAGGCAGCTATGGATGGAAAAAAGTACAGTATAACTGAAGCTGATGGAGAAATTGTTGCTAATAAATGTGGAGGTAGGTGTAAAAATGACAGATGTGATTGAAAGGTTAGTTTTTATTCTGCCCTGTGGATGTTAATATCAGTTCTGTTTGATTTTGTTTTGTGTCCCACACAAAGACCCAGAGCGCAGAAGAAGCAGTCCGCAAGTGTCCAGACATCGCAGATCGTTTGAGGCTTTTGGAGCAGGAAGTGTCCCGCTATAGAGAAGAATCTGGGAAGTCACAAGCTGAGGTGGAGAGACTAATGGTGGCTCTGAGGGATGCTGAGATGGACAAATCATGCAAGGAGAAAAAAATAGCCGATCTTGAGAGGTGAGGGTCAAAAATTCAGTGGCATATTCATCACAAGACACCATCTGGGTGTCCTCAGAGAGCAGTGTCCTTCCAAGTGACCGGATCTTTGTGAGATTCTGATTCAAGCCTAAGTGCTCTATTTATAAAGGAGTAATCCATGAGACATAAACTGTCTAGTTTCTGTCCTCCCAGCACTTGAAACCACTTCCACACTGTCATGCTTTCTGCCTGATGCAATCACACACTAGAAATGCAGACTGTGACTCATGATATTTTTTTTATCCTATGGCTTAATGTCTGATCATTTGCTTTTGTATGTCAGTGTCAGCCGGCCTGGGTAAGTAGATATTAAGTGTTATAAACATACCTTCATCATACCATTAACTTTGTCTGTGGCCATTTCTCATGATTTCATGCCATGTTTTTGAGTTGATTGTAAACTTTCCCAGGTATAAAAGTGGAATATATGAGGGTATGTTGGCTTAAATCTGATTCCCAAGAATTTTACATTTGACTATCCTACTGGGACAGTAAATATACAATACATTTACAGCAAACAATCACAATTCTCCTTCCTGTCACAGCGATAACACAGTGACAGACTTTATATACTCCTTGATTTATATCTCTGGAGAGTTGAACTCCTCTGTTGTGTTGTCTTTTTTCAGGCTTTCATCAATGTCTCGAGTGTAGTGATGATTGATTTTCCTCACATAATCAACTCCGTTTATGTGTATGATTTCACTTGTTTGCAAACTCAACAAACGCATGTTAAATTTTACTTTTGCAATGCTGTATATGCATAGAGTAAATATGTGTGTGTGTGTGTGTGTGGGGGTGGGGGGGTGTGTGTGTGTGTGTGAGAGAGAGAGAGTGAGTTTGCAAGGAAGGCAGCCAGCCGCATGCCAGTGGGAGGTGGTGTATCCAGCCCAGACACTGGCTGTTTATACTGCTCTGTTTATTACTGGCACAGTGCTACTCAATTATCATCTGATTTATGGATTGGCATAGTGTGTGTATGTACCAAAATGAGTAGTTGTTGAGTGCCAGCGCAGAGGTACTGTATGCAGCTGTTTATCTGTGCACTATTTCATAGGTTTGTGCATGAATATTTGGAGAAACTTAAAAAGCAGTGTGTGTGTGTGTGTGTGTTTGTGCATTTATCTACACATACAGTATATTGGTGCACAGTGTGTTTGAACTTAGAATGGTACACTATATGAGTCCATGTGACTCTATGCACAGATTCATGGTAGAGGGTTTGTTCAAAAGAGTTGAAAAGATGGTGATGAGTGTACGAAATTGATGTGAATGTTCAATTTTTGAACACATGATGGTTCTGTCAGGTGCATTAATGCTAGCTAGCATTTGCAGTGGTTTAGGATGAATCTGGATGGGCTGCATGCACTGGATCAACATGTTTCCTGCCCCATTCATTACCCATTTTACAGACTCTCCACACTGGCATGGAAACCTTGTGCTGACTCAGACTTTGTGGAAACACTTGAGCATCTACTATAATAGGCATACAGTAGTTCCTGCAGCGTTTGTTCACACAGTCTACCCTCTGTTTCCATGTACAACTGCATGCATCATGCCCCTACCTAAAGCTCCACATGTGTCATGCTTACATGTGACTCACCCTTGAATATATAAGCATGCATATTTATCTGTATGTGTAGTTTCTTTGCATGTGCATGTACAGTCACCAGTGTTTTGGTCTAAGTTTTGGTAGAGTTTCCTGTCGTCCATCTTTCTGAGGCTGCTGTCTCATTAGTGTCAACTGGTCTCTCCTATCAGTCTGCGTTGTCTCTCAGGTCAGCAAATTCAAATCACAGGTCACATACAGGTCAACAATAAGTTATTAGAGGAGGATCCACTACATCAGTTACTGCCAGAGTCAAATATATAGAAGGGAATAAAAGAGAATACAAAAGCCTTTTTTTTTCTTCTCACTCATATTTCACTGCACTTGTTGGATAAAGCGTATGTAGTGGCAATGATGATCGGTGGAGCATCAAGTTATCATAACTACACTGCTGTCATGTTATCACTGAGAATATGATCTAAAAAAGACATCAAACATAAAAAGTAGACATAAGAATCTATGTGGGTTTGTGCAGATGTGTTATATGACAGCACGAGTGGATGATTGTCTCTTCTGCGCTGATTGGACTTCTGTGTCGGAGTGTGCGAGATGTGTCTGGGCAGAGGATGAATGTCTTTTTAATCAGAGTATTTGTGTTGGAATTCAGTCAGATGGCCTATTATCCACTATCTGGACTGAGAGAGAGCGAGAAACAGATGAGGAAATGGACACTTTGTCATCCAGTTGGCAAAGCAGCAGAGAAAGTCAAAGATAGATGTAACCAGCAGGTCATTGTAATAAATACCTTCCAGCACAGCGGAGACTTGCTCACAGTTATTTCACAGCTTAGATCTTGCAGTGATTTAAGACACTAGAGATAGCTTTAAGTAGCTCATGGTCCATGTTTTATTTACTCTTTTATGTGTAGTTTTAATACCTCGCTAATCTCCTTTAGCGATCCATGACACTGATGTAGAATGCAGCCGTATCAGTGCATATTCATCTTTTAACTCTAATGCTAATATAGTGGTACCCCGTCTTACGAGTTTAATCCGTTTCCGGCGTCACAAAATTTGTGAGCCAGGATCGCTTTTCCCATAGGAATACATGTAAAACCAATTAATCTGTTCCAAGACCCACGACAACTCCCATATACATACAGTATGTAAACACACGTATTTGCACATTTATTCATTATTATTACTTGAAAAGGAAGTTATGTTAATTATCTGAAAAGGAATGCATGAAATTAGTTCTAAAAATGATTTATAATGACACTTGCCTTGGAGAGACACCGGCTGCAGGCTTCAGGGGAGGTGGAGGAGGAGGAGGTGCGAGGGAAGCAGAGACGAACTATGGGCTCGGATCCCTCAAACTCGCGCTCGGCAACACAATCTGGCCACAGTTTCCTCCAGGTGGAGGTCAAGGACCTCCCAGTAACACCCTGCCATGAGGAATGTATGATTTTGAGGGCCACGACGAGGTTGAAATGATCCTTCCAAAACTGACGAAGGGTTAGCTTGGTGTTCTTGTTGACCTCAAAACACTGCCTGAACAAATGCTTTGTGTAGAGCTTCTTGAAGTTGGAGATCACTTGCTGGTCCATAGGCTGGAGGATTATGGGTGCATATTCCGGGTTTTCTTAGGTCCCATGATGAAAAAACACAAAATGAAGCACTATTTCTGATGAAAAAAGACACAGATATGAAGCACAATACAGCGCAAGTTTCACTTCTAAGCTTCCGGTCTGTTGTGAGAAGCCAAGAGAAGCAAAAACGTCTCAGAATAACATTACAGAGGTTCTGTTAAGTTCTACAAAGCAGGTGTAATTTCCTTTAGTTACACAAGTTTAAATTAGAAAAAAATACTGTGTACATTTTAATGTAAAATAAGTAATTTTGGTCGAGTGTCTATATCACCTTTATCATGAGTGTTTTTGCTCCCATAAAATGAAAAACAACGAATGGGTATTAATCGTGATAATCAAAATTAATCCACAGTGATCCTGTGATTAATCAGATTAAAAATTTTAAATGTTTGACAGTCCTAGTATTATTACATACAGTATGTATCATCCTTTTAGACATAAACTGCAACAATATTTATTGTAGATTAGAAACAGTGAACTTTTTAAAACATAAAATGCCATTATCTTATACATATTTTGTGATAGGTATGCAGTTGTTGAGAGACATAATATGGAACTTTGTGTTTGTGTAATGTATGTCATTGACATGAAATATGTATCTTCAAAGCATATAGGTGTATAAGCTTCTTCCTGCTTAAGTTCCTGCGGTGCTGTGGGGGTTATACTAAAGTGCAAATAAATCAGCCTCCCTGTCTTACCATATCACAGCTATTGACGTGGTAAGCGCTTTGGTATGTAAGGGAGGGTTTCGGGAAAAGAAAACACCAAGCCTACCAATCAACATATGAATACTGCAAAAAATAACATGTAGGTATCCTAAATTTTATGTTTCAAAAAAGTACTTTTCTGCAAGTTCTATTTTGCAATAACTGTTTGTTGTAACTCACATCTAAAAGCCTCTTTGATTGGTTGTTTACTATTTCTTAGTAGTGATTCAAATAGACATGGTCTCTTAGGGCTCCGTGTTAAATACAATGTACTGTTAGTGGTGCTTTTTTTATGAGAAATTTTAACTCATTCACAACCATTTCCAAACTTACAACACACTGATTCAGGCCATATTCCCCATAATTAAACTCCAGATGTTGATATCATCGGTCTTTTTGAAACACACAGTCAATGAATGCACGCCAACACATACATTCCAGTGAGTCTGAAAGTAACTTCGAAAGTCTTTGTATATAATATTTCTGCATGAAAGTGTTTGTAAACCATGTGTATTTCTGTGCATTTGCAGGTGCTTAATGGAAACTGTGGTTCCAAAATGTCCCATCAACCTCCCTGTTAACTCTCAGGAAGTACAACTCTGTTTCAAAAAAAGTTGAGTTTCAAAATGTAAATAAAATCCTCATATTCAATGGAAAATTGCACAAAGACAACATATCAAATGCTAGAACTGAGATAAGTGATTGTGTTTGAAAATTACATGCTCATTTTGAATGTGATAGCAACATCACATTTCAAAAATGGCATTTAAGTTTTCCACATTTGATATGTTGTTTTTGTGCTATTTTCAATTTCATATGGAGCTTCAGCATTTTGCTAATCATCACATTTTGATTAAGTTTACATTTTACAGAGCAACTCAACTTTTCTGGAAAGGGAGTGATAGAAGGATTTATCAACATCAGAGAGCAGGTGTTTCATAACACAGTTATCAAATACACTGTCAGCAAACTGCCTACAGTCAATCACATCATTCTTTCATACATTTTACGTCTCACACAGAGACTATTTTTACCATTTGAACCCCCTTTCAGTATTCCTTCTTTCAAAGGCATCAGCCAGCTTAGTGTTTGTCTTGCGATAAGACCTGTCTAGCACCATAAGGCGTCTATCACTAATAAACAAATCTGTTTTGCAAGGATCTCTCAGCACTGCTTCGGGAAAAGTGCCTCAGATAAAACTTCAGACTCCCAGTGTGCCTCTACGCTGCAGTTAAGCTTACAACTTTTCCCTATCGTTGCTTTTCTTGCACTGCAGGAAAATATATTAACCTAGGACATGTTTGTCTTCTATTCTATGTACTGGGTATTGCTGAGTAGTAAAACCCCTGGTGGTAACAATTTAACACTTCTCTCATACAATTCTGTGTCTTAACCTCATTATGGTGAAATGTCAGTGTCTGGGTTACATCACTTATGGAACTGCCTCAACCTCATCAGAATGTCTCTCCCTTAATGCTTAACACTGCATCCTACATAGATGATGTTTGTCCCAAATAGGTGAGCTGAGAGCAGAAGTCTTCAAGGCCTTTGTTTCACAAACAAGACTACTGTATGTTTCCTTCTGATATCTGCCATCTCTGATGCCTGTGATAAGTCTGTAAGTGTATGTGTCTTTTTAAATTGCTGTGAAATGACCGGGTTAGACTGGTTTGGACCTAGGGTGGCCCATAAAGGGTATAACACTTGATGTAACGTTGAATAATTTAAGCATTATGGTATCTGATCATCTTGTTGGTGGCCAGATTTATACTTCCTATGCATAGAATAAAGAACCAACTTCATAAGTCAATCAGAGATCTGAGTCAAGGATGATTGTGTGTCCGAATCATCTCACATCAGAAGTGTTTTTACACCTCCAGTTTGTCTTTGCCATCTTGAAATCAGATGCCTTTGTTCCCCATGTTTTATTAAACGGACAGAATAAGAATTAAGAGTTATGAAGTAGAGATAAAAATTGGAATTTCTTCCTTCAAACCTTATTAGTCCTTTCACCCTTTTAGATCTAGAACAAGCCAACCAAGAATGCATCCCCATTTCCAGTAACATGCTACTTCATATTCACAGCTTCCCACATTCAGATCTGGGAGCAGCCTGGTGTGACCACAGAGTTCTGCTATTTGCCGTTCAGCAGCTCTTATGTCCCTCGCTCAAAGACAACCCTACCCTACTTCTTGAATGAGATGGAAGCATAAATCCTTCTTTCAACCAAAATTAAGTTTTAATAAATTGATAACTGAAAGAGAAAAATAGGGGGGAAAAGGGAAAAGGAGTGAGATAGATGGAGGAAGAATGATAAAAAAATGTCTAATATGAGATATGCACACTTAAAAAAACAGAGCTTTGCATTGACAGCCAGAAATAAAGTGGAGCTGCTTATGTTGGACGGCAAACGCATGGAGTGCTCCAGGTGGAAGGAGTGAAAGGAAATGTGAAAAATTACTTATTACGCTCAGTTTAGGAAATGGCTGGGCTCATGCACACTACTTTCTCTCTTGCCCTGTCTATCTTTCTATGAAACGTCACTGCAATAAAATACTATTTTCCCCCCATGAATTTAATCATTCAGTAATCAACAAATCACAGATATCTTTCATATTTTCCACTCATATGCAGCCGAGCCTGTTATTCACACACTTAGTGCCCTCATTTCCCTTCGCACAGGTCAAAACACTTACTTCATTTTTGTGCTGATGGGTTGATGGGAGTGTATCAGTTATCAAAAGGGACCAGCGTGTCTGTTGGTTTATACACCTGTGCCAGTAGTGGCTATGTATGATAGCTGATATGCCCTCATGGCAAGTTTGTTCTCCATGGACATGCCTCTGAGCTAATAAAAACACACAGAGAGACATCAAAGATTAGTATAAACAGATTCTTCCCTTCTGCCTCTTTGCTGCGTAAATGTGTATCCACATCCCCTGCTAATCACAAAATTGAATGATAGTCTTTATTTATGTAGCACTTTTCCAAAGCCACTCTTAAAATGATGAAAATGTATAAAATCAACAGTGGAGTCATAAAAAAGGTAGAGACATGTAACAACAGACCTGATAAACTGACCGCTGCTCTGTCTGTGTGTTTATATGAAGGGGGAGTAATATTAAACATAAATATTGATATAAAAGTTGAGTACTCCCTTCCTGCTTTGTCTTTTCTTACTAAAACAAAAAAACCTCTTCAAAGGTTGTGAAAGGTATTATACTGGTGTGATGCCAAGTAAGTGAGAACTGAGTTTATACATCATTTTGTTAGGTATATTTTAAATTAATAGCACATAAACATTAGTCATAAAAGTTCAAATACACACACCTACCATTTTACAGGCTGTGACAGCAAATATTTGCCCATATGTGGGGGTAACTTGTAGGTTTGGCCCAGAGTAAACACCCCGGTGTGGATATGGAATAATAATGTGGGGCGGTTTAGCAGCTGCTTGGTCACAGGCTGTTTACAGTGTTGGAGGGTTCTCTTAAGCACTAATTTGTCACTGTCAGCTTTTTTACACTTTCTTTGCATTTAGGGGGAAAAAGTGTGAACTGGGCCCTCAAAGTGTGTGTTTTGACTCTATTTTGAGACGTCTGAGACGTGCGTCTGATTGTCCATATGTATGAACTTTGTGGGCTTGTGTGTCTAGCAGTGGGTGTCGGTAACTGTGTTTATAAATATTTCTATATGTGTCATTTTATGTGTGCATGCCATAGTTCTCTGTCTAAATGACAAGGTTCTTATGTGGAGGCAAATACAGAGGCATCCTGACTGGTTAATACACAGGTTAGCTCTGTAATCAGCACCAGCATCCACAGCAGATTTATTATCATGTGTGCCTCCAGAAGTGTTTTAATTGCTCAGTTTATTTTTGTTAAAAACACATAATTTATGTATGTGTACTGAATGTCACACTGTCTCCAAATTTGTAATCTTAACTTTTGCATGCATCTATTTTTGATCATGTATGTGTGTGAATGGGTTTTTCTGCATGCATATACTTGCATCTGTGTGTGTTTGTGTGTTATGTTGAAAGATTTACACAGCGTTGTCTTACCACCATCAGTCATGTCTCGTCTTGTCTCCATCTTCTATGTTCGTAAGACTAGACATGTAGTCTCTGTATTTCCCAGCTTTCTGTACACGCTGCAACACCATTATTTATGTTCATACCTTATTTTAAAAAAAACAAACTTAGCTGTTGTGATCCATACTTGTTTTGTAGGATACAAGTTATCACATGTTAATTGTATTGGCGATATCAAGTTGTGCAATTATATAATCACAAATTAATGGTCATGCTTGGAGATTTTTAGTGAAGAAATGAAAATGACACATTGTGCTGTTTTATATTGTTTTGACTTGATACTTTTAAATCAGTAATACTGTATCTGTTGCTTCCTTGACAACAAAGTGCATCAACTCAGATGTAAATTGAAATAGTGCCTACAATGTTCATTATTTTTCCCAAAATTGTACAGCCATACTGTTTTGTAAAAGGCCTGTCTGTCACATTATGTTATACATTATACAATATGTTTTGACTTGGGGTTCTAGGTTTAAAGTAACATCTTCATCTGGACTTCACATTATTTTTGGAAGCATCAACATATTTGGCATTCATGTACAATATCAAAATGGCTGTGTACTGTATGTATGCTTGTGTATAAATTGAGCTGAAAGAGAGTTTGAATGTCTCCACATAGGACATACTACAGTTATCGTATTGTTGTAGTCTGTTTTTGTAGTCCATAGTTTTGATTATTATTCTTCTCTACCTTTCTTCCTACTTTCTCTTTTCTACCTGAAGGCAAATTAAGTCCCCACACATCCAGAGGCAGACAGTGCTGGGTGAGATGAGGAAAGATGACCTGACTGATGGACATCCACACTCTTTAACACAGGTTTGAATATTTGTGTATGTGTACAGACTCCAGCTCATTTGTCTTGGGTTATTTTTTCCGTGTCACATATTTTCACATCCATTCTTCATAAAATCCTTTCTTCCTCATTTATGTTCCTAATTTTCTCTGTCTCATGATTTTAAAAAATATCCCTCTTAAAAGAAAGACGCTTGTTCCAGTTTCTTTTACTTCTTGCCCTTCCTCCTTAAGTCATCTCAGAGTCAGTACTAAGTGGAAGAGACAGGCATTTAGTTCAGCAAAAATCAGCTCCATACGCCAGCCGCCAGCGGCAGTATAATGGTTCAGATGGGAATAGTAAAAGACTGAATTCAGTCATGCTGGGGAGAGAATTTTGAAGTACTCTTTTTAATATGCAGCATCAAGTGATATAATTTGTATAGTTGTGTACACAAGTGTCAAAGGTGTCAGCAGGAGCGTCATATGCTCACTTTTTGGTGTGTGTGCATGCCTGTGTATATGCAGGTTTGTGTGCTGGCCCGCAGAGCTCTGTTGAAGTGTTAATATGCAGAATGCAGCTGTGCCAGGTATTTCCCAAAGGGCCGATGAAGTAGAGTACACCTCTCTGTGCTACTCTGCCAAATAGAGTCAAAACTTTCTCTCAGTCTGCTTTTGGTAGAGCTATTTTGTTATTTCTGTGTGTGCTGGCAGGCAGCATCCAACATCCGATTTCCTCTTTTAAACAGTGTCTGAGTAGTATACATTAATACTGCTACAACCTGGAAAGAGACCTGAGAGTGCCAGGAAGAATGAAAGCGGTCGAGGGACAAGTGAAAAGGAGTGGTGTGACTAATGTCAGGGTGATAGATGTGATCCACAAAGAGAACAAAATGTAAGGTTTCACTAGTGGTAGAAAATGTTATCGTAGGTATGTGTATTATGTTTCATGAAATATTGATTAAAGGACATACTAGTGTCAGAGCCGACACAGGCACTCAAGTTCAAGTTTATTGTTGTTCTCCCATAATAGAGCCAGGCTGATACTGGAAATTAAAGGAAACTAATATCAAATTCCTACAGATTTGTGCGACATAACGTGTGAAGAATACAATTCTACATGTATTAATAACTTTTTACTTTCAGTTTGTGAACGGATCATAACATGTTATAAAAAATGAGCACCTTCCCTGGCTGCTTCAGTTGCACATCCATGATAATAGTCTTTGTGCAGAGTTACATGTGGAGCACTTGGGTCAGCTTTTCTGAAAATCCTTGTGCTTGTGTGCCTTCTCTCTTGTACTTCTGTAGCAGCACAACCCACTCAGATCTGTTTTGATTCAAATGCTTTGTGGTCCACAGCATGTGACATATATGCTGTTTTTATTTTTCATGTGTAATTTATGCAATATGAAATTAGACATGAAAACAACTTTTATAAGGTTATGGTTAAAAAGACATAAAATGCACAAAACATGAAAACACCTAATGCTAGACTCAAACCCTGCTTTTGTAGATGTTTCCATAAATGCATTTAATTCACATTATAAAGATTTGCATTAGAAGATGTGTATGGAAAAACAAATTTTGACTCTTGAAAACACCTTTTTCAAATCAAGTTGAACATGACAAACATTTAACTCATGTGATTGATCAGTCGCTTGCAACATCTTCCAGATATTCCAGTAATGTGTAAAACATGACGGGTAATCAGGCTTGGACTGATGAGCTGATGAAATTATTCCAAAAGATGTTATTCCTGTCTCATGGAAACACTAGCTGCTGTTAGCTAAGAAATGGTGTCTGCTATAGTCAACAAACAACCGTATCCTAGCACAGCACAGACTGCAAGATAAAGAGCTTAGTGATGTTACAATACATACTGCAGGGAAAAATCCATTAAATTTGGCCAAGAAACATTTGTCTTTGCAGAAATGTGACCAAAGCAAAACATCTTACAGTTACAGGCAAATTTGTTGCCCTATGTGGTTCAAATACAAAACATTATGAATGGAGAGTCATACGGAGTATAAGAACAACTGTGCCTACATTTATAGATTATTTTACTATTTTTAAGAACAAAATGGTGACAAACAGCAAGTATGCTCAAAATGCTCAAAAGTTATAAGCTGTATTCTGAAAATTACCCCTCCCTTAGCGACTCTCTCCATTTATCTCTGGCTCCATCAGGAACACACCACGCTCCAAGGGTAAACAAACAAACAGGGCCTTCCCTAATCGCTCGCTCTCCCTGTTCATCCTGGAGAGTTTATGGGATACAGAGATAGCATCTCTCCGCTCCATCGTCTCCATCGTGCCACGCTGCACTTCACAAACACAGAGAAAACACACATCGGAAATGTTCACTTCGAACCTTTGCGCAGGCCTCTATTTTTTTCTTTTTTATCTGTAATGTTGAGTTATCAGCAACATTATATAACCCCACCCCCCTCCTCTGTTTAGAGCAACATGGATTATAGAAAGTCAGTCACAAAAGACACAAAGTTGATACAGTCTCTTTTTTATCACGCTTGATTAAAAGTTAATATGAAACTTAACACACAGTTTTTAAAATAATGAAATAGGACACATGGTGGTTGGGTCCATGGTATGATGTTGCATGCAACATTTCTGACAGAGATGCATGTCTCTGTCTGGCTAGATCAGTGGTTTTGTGTGTGTGTAAAGTGTAGGATTGTAGGTACATAGCTGCCAAAAATGTGCATTCTCTCACTCCTTGCTCGTTTATTTTAGTGATTATAATCCCTCCATCAAACCAGAAAGGAAAGACTCCATAATGATTCTTCCCAAGGGCTTTAGGTGATGATTGGAGCTGCAGAGGCAATTATTGCTCCATTTCTCCCAGCGCTCCCTATCTCTCTGTCATTTTGTACTTGCCTTTTCTTTCCAATCTTTGTATTCTCGAAAGGCAGCAATACTCTCTTGCTGCTAATAACACTCTAATGTAGCACACATATGTAGTATGTAAAGACATACTGTATACACTGCACACGTGCATGCAGATACACAGACAGGCGTAGCTTTTTGGTAAGATTTCACGAGGGGGTCCAGCAGTGGCAGAACCATCTCAGTGGGGTGTACAAGTGTTGGTGTGTGCGTGTATGTGTGTGTTTCTGTCTGTTAGGTGGGGTCAGACCAGTACTTGTTGATTCTGGTGCATCGAGTTACTGCCCGTCTGTCACATCCAATTATAGCTTTGAACTGCTGAAGCACACAGCCTGCCTCTGTACATGTGTGTGCGGATGATTGTCGCTCACCTCCAGCTGTGTCGTGCTGACGTGACGAGCCACAAGTATCCGCTTGTGATTTGGCTGGCTTGGCACTATTTTCAACACGCTCAGGGATAATCCCATAGCTGCTGTTTTACTTAGTATCACAGAATTTCATGGTAGTGTAATTCAGAGTCCATCTGATCAAGAAGCAATATCAACAAGGAGGAAGATGCATTATAAAAATAACTTGTTTCCATTCTTTTTTATGTTATGGTGCAATTAACAAAACCGGGTATTGCAGTCAACTCTGAACTATACATTTCCATAATTACTATGTTGTTAATAAACCATTCACATGCATCATGGCAAACTTTACTTCCCTTAGACTGGCAAACTTTACTTGAATTTCAGTTTGCCATTTTCTACATCTTTCACTGTCACAATGGATTCACCATGTGTGAGCAATAGAAGGCTTTGCCCGGAGCACTGCTTTTTTTAATACAAAATATGACTTATAAGACATAGTCAGAAATAGTAGCTCCAGAGTACGAATGTTCACATTGAGGTACATGCAATGTGTCAGTTAAAAAACCTACTGCTGTGATGGTTTGTAAGGATATTGAACTAACTTGGCAAGTAGGTTTACAGTACAAGTGTCAAGAAACTAAAATGTGTCAATTTGTCAGTTTGACATAGGATTTGTTTGGAGGGAGTTTCTCGTAAATGTTCATTGCTCAAAAGTCCATGGCTCCCACATGTCATGTTCATTTGTGAGATGCTGCTGCAGCTGTCTCATATTTGTAAGGCTAAAGCTTCCTGCTGAAAACAGTTTGTATTCTGCGTTTTTTTATTTAACTGCAGATCGCTGTTTTCACCCACATATAATACTGGTCTTGTTACGTGTCAAACACTGCATGTTACTGATTCTCTATAGGAAGACTGACAAATGTGTCTGGTGTGTTGGCTTGTTCTTGACTAATTTATATTATTATCACAACTGGACTGTGGTCACAATGCCATACAGAAGATGGGAAGAGACTTAGGACGTTGGAAAACATATGCCAAAAGGGTACTTCAGCAGTTGGAACACAACGTAAAGGTTAAGAGGTGTGCAGATATGCTCTAATATGTTGAAACAATGAAACGAATGTATCACTTGTGTTGAATCATAAAGAGGAAGTTACTCTAGCAACATATTCGATTTGAATGACCTGTCACTTAATTACAAAGTTATGTTTACTTTTGCATTACTTGTGCTACACTGCTTACATGTAACATGACAAGTGTTAAATGTCTGATCACTGAATCCCAGGTTCGTGGCATCAAAACATCTGTGTGCTTTGAAACCAGGAGTTAAATCCAATGATATATTTACTTTAGTTTTTTTTTTTTAAAGCGGCTTCTTGTCTGTGTTTTCAATGCCTTTGTGCCTAGAAAAGTGTGAACATGTGCACTTGTAAGCGAGTAAGTAATTTTCGCAGAGAAAGAGAGAGAGAGAGAGCAACAGGATTGGGGTTTATTATTTCTGTCCAGTGTTTTCTTTCACAGTTCCATCACCCAGTGTGGAGAGGTATCCTTTTCTCACCACTCATCATAGGTGTCAGTGAGGCCACACACACACAGTGCAAGTGAACACACTCTTGTCCATACATACACAAGCTCATATGAATGTTGGCACAGGTCACAGTACTTACACAGTCTCTTCATCACTTATCACTCTCTTCTGTCTTGGTGTGATAAAAAGTCTTGCCTTCTCTCATCACAGCTTTTAACTTCCTGAAGTCCTGCCTTTGCCTTTGAGTCTCTAGTACACAAATTCCTGTGTCAATAAGACAGTTGTTTAATTTCTTAAATGAAGTTATATTCCAATGAATAAAGATTTTGTGGACTTTAAATCATAGAATACTCAAACAAATCCTTCTCTTCCTGGCTTTTACTGCTTTGCTTTCACTCCTCCTCCACTTCTGAATACCTATAGCCTCAGCTTCCTCCTTTACCTTCCCAGGATGCCATGCGAGAGACGGCGCACCGAATTGAGGAGCTGGAGAAGGCATTGAGGGAGAGCATGAACACCTCTGCTCATAGGGAGGCACTCTGGGCGCAGGAGGAGGGTGCCAGAGTTCAGGCTCAGAGACAGGTTGACCTGATGTCATGAAGACTGTAGAAGACTCGCAACCTGGCTAACACAAATGCTCACACTTTCACACAGACAGTATCCTTACACTATGCCCAAACATAGTTTTATAACAGGACACTAAATTACATTATCCAGATCCTGATGAAAAAGAGTTTTGAGAAAGGGTACTAAACTGCACCCCCTTGTGGCTAAGTTCTTTACAACTTAACTTCATTTGTATTCGCTTACGGTATCTTCTCATACAGTATGTCATAAGAATTCATTAATTCACAGTGAAGCTGTAAATGCAGTCTATCAGTCTTGGTGGAGTCTATGTTTTTGTTAGGCATATTTGCATATCTATATGTTTTACTAATTACTAGCAGTGCAATATACAATGTAAAGTACCAAAATTGTATATGTATGTGTGTGTGTGTGTGTGTGTGTGGTGGGGGGGGGTGCATTTGTGAGCATAGGTGTGTCTGTGGTGGGAAAGAGAAACAGGGCAAGGGAGTGTGTTTCCTCCTGGTGTGAGTGTGCATTTGAATGAGAATGACCTTGCATTACTTATGAGTGCCACAAGTAATGTGAGAGCAATTGGCGGTTAGAACCAGAACTAACATTTTGAGGCAGAATTATGGCTCTATTGCTTTAACATACAAACATATGCTCCTGCTTATTCACACATGAACACACATACACACATTCGCTGCAGAGGACAGACCAGATGAGAGAATACAGTAGATGGGTGCACATAATGGAGAGAGTATTGTGGGGTCAGACTCAGTTTAGAAAATCCACTCAGAGCCAATGCTAACTGTGGCTTATTTTTTCTAAAGGTTTTAGCCCTCCATGTACTTTTTGTACTTGACATGCTTCACTAACATTTAGCATGGATACTGTTTGTCAAACAATATTTTGATTCAGTGAGAAATCAAAATATTGTCAGTGGGAGCTTTTCACACACATAAAAGTGGACGATTCAGCTTTGACCTAAGTTTACCCATGTGTAGCAAAGGATCAGAGAAATGCTTACTAACTTGTGACATGTTAACACTTACTGACCCCAACATGCTTTCACTTTAGAGAGTCCAGACACTACACATAGAAAATGCTCAGCGTCAACATGCACGTACTGTATACTGATAAATGCACTTGACATATATCGAACGGAATGGAGTTGGAGTCAGGCTGTTGACACAAAGAAAATACCCATTTGCCCTGGCATTCAAGATGCTCTGTGCTTATGATGATGCTCCCTGCTACAGTAGGTGCTCTCAACACACTTAACTTTGTGAGCCATCATGACATCACAGCACAGAGGCAGCTCATCAACATGCCATTAGCATGCAGTTACACAGTTGTCAGTCGTCTGTGTTCTAGCTGCAGACTCTGGGAAAAGAGTCACTGGGGCAAGCGCAGACGTGGGAGTAGAGAGAGGGACAGGTCCTTTTTGAAGCATCACCTGACCCTGGCACCATTTCAGAGCACCCTGCCAGACCCACATTCTCCCCCCACCCCCCCCACTGTTTCCTTGATTTTCTTCTTTTTTTCTCTCCTCTGTCCCAGAGTAATCAGTCTCATGATGTGTAATGCGCTGAAAGTCTGCTATCAGCCTGACCTGCTGAAATGGAGCATGGGTAATGCTCCGGGTCGCTTTTCTTCATGCCCCCCACCCCCTCTGTCTCTGCTTCTCTCGAATTTGTCCTTCAAATTTGTTGTCATTTCTGCTATCCATTCATTGTCCTGAGACTTTTTCTTTTTCTTCTTTTCTTTCTGCCTTCTTAAGTTGTCTCTAGTTATCTACACAATCTCCTTCCATTTTTCTCCATTTCGGGTATGGGGTCTTTCCCTCTCTCCCTCTGTGGCATTTGAACTAGGCCTTTGAACCAGCAACACCAACGCAAATGGACAAGAGGGATTTGGCCCTTACCTCTGAGCCCCCAATCAGCTTAGCAACTAAAGGGGCTTTGGGCCAGTCTTAGTGAGCCTTAGCCTGGCTGGGGGGCTTTGCCTTGAAGTTGAGCTAAATTAGCACGCACAGGCTCACCGCTAAGCTGATTAGGTCCCTAATTTTACTAAAATGCATTGTATTCCTTATTAATGATGTGATTGTGAAGTGAGGGTTAGCCTGGATGGTGGACTAATAGGAGACTGGGGTGGGGGGAGTTGGTGCATGAGGATTGATAGACATGTGGTGAGTATAATAGAGGTATGTGTGTATGACCTTTGACTTTCAAGATAAAAAGAGTGGCTTGAGTGGCTTAGTTTCCTTTAAGCCTGAAAGAAGGCATAAAACACTGAATGCAGTCTGATTGTCGACAGCAGGACATCATGTTTATATTCGTTATATTAGCTGCTGGATACTCTGGAGGTCAGTTGTTGTTGGCAGGGGTATTGAATATATTGCATTTGAAACAATGCTTTGTTACTTCTCCAAGAAACTATGATTGAAAGTTGTCATTTTCTCACCATTTCAAATTCTTTAATCCCCACTCACTTTGCTTTCAGCCGTTTTTCTCTCACCCCATATGTGATATTCATGACCAGTCAGTGAGCACATTATCTGACATCTGTGAAACACACCTAGAGACGGAGAGTGTCCTGAAAATGTGTGAACGATTTGGCCCCTTCATAAAAGAGGCCCATTCTTTTTTTCATCTTCTACCCCATGTAGTGCTTTTCCCTAATACCCCTTTTTTGTATGTTTGTGCTTTTTTTCCGTCTTTTCTCATTTAATTAATTTGGTGACACTTCAGAATTTGAAATTGCCCCCATCACACATCATCAGACCAGAACTACGTAAGAAAAATTAATGTTCTCATGGTATTCTGTTTATGCCATTCAAACAAGGCCACCTAGTGCTGCATCCCATTGTGAGTTACTTGTTGTTCAACAATTATACACGTCCTGTCTTAGGATAATGATGCCCTGAGGCCACATCCTGTGTGTCAGGTAGTTACGGTAGGTTCGACATGCAGGCCTGCATGGCTAGAGGGGATATGTGTGCAGGAAGAGGAGGAGATGCAATTTAAGGACTGAGCATTATTCTCACCTGCTTTAAAGTAGAAACACACTTGAGAAGGTGCAGTGGTGGAAGACAAGGGATGCTCTTTCCAACGCAAAGTCACGAGAAATAACACTCAAAACAACATTCAAAATGGATTGAAAAGTTGTCACTATTAAACTGTTGTGGTTTGGAGCAAGTCTACTGGTGAGACTTTTTATTCACATAACTTTTAATCCTCAGAAATATCACCTGCTCTTCATTAATCAGTCATTTCACATCAGTTTAGACAATACAATACATTTACACTAACAAAAATAAGAGTCTCACCCATTATGAAATACACACTTGTTGACATGTCGACTAATAAAATATGACAAGCTATAAATGCGTATCTGATTACCCAACCACATCCACTAATGCATTGTGACAATGTGTTGTAAAAACAAAACAGATTTTGCACATTATGTTTTTTATTTAATGTGTAATATGATGCAACTCTTCTTGAACTTGAAAACCGATATGGTTTGCCTCCCTTGTCTTCATGTTTTCATCTCTTTTTTTAAATATTTTTTGCATAGCTAGAGGAGCTTATGGGAGCTTTGGAGAAGACACGCGAAGAGCTGGATGCCACCAAGATGCGTCTGTCATCTACCCAGCAGTCTCTGCATGAAAGAGATGGACACCTTAACAATCTGCGCCAAGAACGACGCAAACAGCTGGAGGAAATTCTGGAGATGAAGTTAGTCTCACGCTGAGTCACCTGTCTTTTATATATATGTATGGTGCATACGTTAACCCTTTAAAACCCTTTAAATCCACCTCCACTCAAAAACTTTAGTAGGCCTTGAGCTACACTGTAAATCTGTATGAATAATGTCCATGATGCAATTTTCATTGTAGACTCGTGAAGCAATCTCTATAAAATTATGCTGAAATGGGATATTAGGAGAAAATATTCTGCTTTTAGTAGGCAAACTGTTAAAATGAGCATTATTTGCATATTCAGAGATAACAGAGTTGATGTTTTTCAGTATTTAATGAGGTACTGTATGTGGACTTGCAGTATGTGCAAAAATTATTTCATTCTTTAAAAATGATTTTTAGGATGTCTACTAATGGTAAAATGATTAGAGATTTTCTTTAGGCTATATATCTACAGCATTCAGTAATTTTGGAAGTGTTTCTCCTTGTGTAGCAGTAAAGCATTATGACAAGGTACGGTACTTAAAGGTACCAATGTAAGTTACTGTTGACCACTTGTAGCTCTTCATGAATATCATTAATATTGCAATAAGCCACACATCTTGCAGGACAGCTCATCAGGTGCATTTCTTAACAGACACTGCACTTTTTGTAGCAGCAAAACCCTGTGTGTCTGCCACTGTTTAAGCACATGTATCCATTCACCTGTTCTCATGTGCATCTGTGTAATATATAGACATCAGTGGTGAGGTGTTTTGAAGCAGGATTAGCCATCGTACATAGGCGTCTCCTGAAAAGTTACATTTATTGAGTACAGGTGGTGCAGCCTTTGCCAGGTCAGAAACTGTGCGTGAGGCTGTTTTTCTCATGAATACCTTTATGTCTGTGTATGACAAAGAGAGAGACAGAGAAAAGGAAACTCAGAAGCGTGTGCAGGACTGGATGCATTTCCATGTGTGTCAGTGGAGATGCTTGAATGTGTTAGTGAGTTCAGTGATCTGTCAGTGGAGCGGCTACATGTGCGTTTGCTTTGAGTGCTCTGATTGAAGGAGCATGGAGCCACATATCTGGTTGTCATGTGCCGCAAAGAAATTCCTTTAATGTCAGCTACTCAATACAGTACAGAAGGGATGACTGGCACATAGATATTGAAAACACAACTTTTAAAATCCATTTAAAAGTCAGAGAGGCACCCCCAAGCCTCTCTGATCACATAAACTCTAAAAGAATGTGTGTGTCATCCTATGTGTAGAGTTTACTATGTGAGGGGAGTGTGCCCTTGCCCATCTATCTGCACACACACTCATGTGTGATACAAACCATCTTCCTGTCTGTTTCAATTTCCACCATTCAAACATTACCAGGAGTATTTAGCCAAGGAAATGTATTACATATGAACAGGCACAATCCATGCTTCCAGGTATATGTGTGAAATTATGAACATGCTCAGGGACTGGGCATGTGAATGACATTTTTGTATTTTACCGGCACTGTGTTTATATCATTGTTATATTGCCATTAGAAAAGAACAGAGGAGAAAAGAAGGCTAGTGTGATGGTCGGTTGACGCAAGTAGCAACAAAGTAAATGGGATTCTTTGCCTTTGTGTTTGAGATGTACACTGAATACAAGTCTACACTGGTAAGAGTTAATGGAGGGGGCACAGGGGGCATGAGTATGTGTGTGGTCCCTAGTGCATTGGATTCAGTGTGTGTCTCTGTAGGAAGAGGTCAGAGGCAGGGGTTTAGGGTCATTGATGATGAGGATTAAAGGACTGTTGAACTGCAATGGGTGAAGCTTTGTGAGACTGACTTAGATCGAACAAGCCACAAAGATACACATACAGAATGTACACACAACCTCAGTGGAACTCACATACTCACTTCTGAAGACATGCACATATTTTTCTGAAATGAAGAAGCCACTTGGAAGAGAGGTGAAACATCTTCGAGAAAACACACAGACAAGACATGCACATACTTACACAAACTTTGGCTTTCTGCTAAAACAGGGCCATATTCCTACAGCACAGCTCGGTGCCAAGTTAGCACAGGGAAAACTAAACAGGAAAGATAGGACATAGAAAGAGACGTAACAAGAATGAAAAGAGGGGAGGGAGTTAGTTAGACAGCAAAAGAAAATCAGACAGAGAGAAAGAATGAAAGGGAGGGGATGCTGGAGTGGCCTGGGCTCTGGCTACACAAACTGAAGTATTTCAAATCTTAGAAATCATGAGAGAAGTTTGATTGCATGCCAAGTTTCTCCTTCTCTCCACTGTAATGTGGCATTTGTCAAGAAGACCAGCTGAAGCAAACCATGTGAAGCATGTTCCCCAGTGAACTGGAGAGCTCTCTGTGTGTGTTTTTAATGTGTGTGTGTGTGTGTGTGTGTGTGTCTAAGCTTGAAGGAGAGAGAGAGCAGACTTGTTGCTTTTCAACACTGTTAATGAAAGAGACAAGAGGGGAAAAAATTATTTTCAATATCCTCTCATTGCATGCTGGGTTTCCTAGCCCTCGTTGTGTGTGTGTGTGGGGGGGTGTCTGTGTCCATATGTATGTGTAAAAGAGAGAGAATGCTTTTTTCATGTTTGCCTTTTTCATTTCAGATTTTGTATAGAGCTGAACACTTGATGTATAAGGAGCATTAAAGGTCTACTCTATCACCCCACACCAGATTGGGTTTCTACTGCGCTGTACAGTATTCACTCACAGACACAGATGGTCTCCAGAGGAGCTAGTCATTAAATGAGTCTGGGGTCAGGGGGTGTAGGTGCACAATAGAGAAATTATGTGTTTGGACATTTTGAATAGCTAGTCATTGAAATGTTTCCTTTGTCTGAAAGGGATAATACTGCATACCACGACATTACAGTGGCTTACTAAACCTGATGTTCCTGCAGACACCAGTAGTGCAGCTAATATGATCTCTTTTTACACTTTGGTCATGGAAAATGACAATATCCCAAAGAAAAGGTAGCAGCGGCTTTGTGGGAAATGCCGGCAGAGAAAATCATGCCGGCATTAGTAGTGAGACTCTGCAAGACGGTAGAAGAAGACAAAGAGAGAAGTTGTAGTTGAGTGTTGGGGAGGATATAGTAAATGATGGAAAAAGGGATGATAGAATGGGGGAGTGATTTATGGAGGGGGTGATGGATAGAGGAAGGGAGGAGGGAATGATGGAGGGAGTGGTGGAAGAAAGAACAGAGAATAAGATGGAGTTGGAACTGTGAGGGGTGGGAGGGAGCGGAGTGTGGTGAGCTGAGAGGGGCCACAGAAAAAGAGGTGGGGTGACTGAAGAGACTGAATAGTGGGTTACAGTACAGCAGCTACGCACACTGTGGATCAGCAAACACCTGTGCGGCATCACAACAGTCTCGTACACCTGTTTTTATCACCTCTGTTTTGCTTCGAAAGACTGAATGGAGGTGCATTAATTTGCTACAGCACCCTAAAATAAAGATTTAATGCTTGCCTGAGTTGGTGTAAGAGGTGCTTAAATAAATTACAGTGTTATTGACTGTTATGTTGATAATGTGGACATGACAACATGATACCAAAAACCTCTTTAATAAATTTGCAACAATTAAAAAAAAACTTTTTCACATTGTCATTATGGAGTGTGTAGAATTTTGAGGGGAAAAATGAATTTAATCCATTTTGGACTAAGGCTGTAGCATAAAAAATTGTGGAAAAATTGAAGCGCTATGAATACTTTCCGGATGCACTGTATAGCCTTGGCTGTCCATTATGGGATTCAGATTCATTTGGGTTTTCACTCAGGTATTGTAACTTTTTGTCAGTCCAGCTCACCTGTGTGGTCGTTTGCCTTGAATGTATGGCTCAGAGAGAGCAACTAACTTGCGATCTTGATGTGGGACGCTAAGTCATTTACTAGTACTGTACATAGTTCAGAGATATTTTTGTATTCTGCAATGCAAGCACTTAAAAGCTAGGTAATACACCTCGAAAAATACATTATTGGAATAATAAGTAATTGTAATTATAAACTCAACGCCGCCATGTAAATGCAGGCAAGTAAATTTGCACAATAGACATTTAATTGCCTTTATTTCTAAGGCAATTTAAAATTTTTGTTACAGTATGTGTATGAACAGTGTTTTTTGTCTGTTGGTTAGTTACAGAAACTCATGGCATAATGAAGCTTTAAGTAGTACCAACATTACGACTTTCAAATCCTCAGTGTAGACATCCTGTCTGCATAGTGCCATCGCCTCGGCAACACTGACTAAACACACAGAGACCAGCTGTACTGGCAAGGTCATGTCCCTGTTCATTGCTCTCTCGGAGGGTCCTGGACACATAGACACATGTGGACAACTAGCAAAGTCTGTACTGGCATTCAGACAGACTTTTCTAGCATATAGTTGTGCACTTAATAACATCTTTTTACACATTTCTGCATACCAGTATGGTATTACCATTCCATTGTTGTTCTAGGTAATGATGAGCCGTAGAGGGCTGGTGCTCTGTGTGAAAGGGATTCTCTGTGTTGCACTGATGAGGCGGGGCTGACCACACATCACCTTCCTCTCTCTCCTCACAAGTTTGTATGTGTGTCGCCTCGTGGGAACTTCAGGCCATTCATCATGTCTGTCTGTGCTCCCATGCCCTCTGACATGCGTGTTTACCTTCAACATGTGTGTCGGCTGTCGGGCTTGTAGGTGTGTTATTATGTCAGGACCGAGGTATGCTCCTCCTCCTCCACCTCCTCCTCCTCCTTTGAGGATTTGTCAATGGAGTGCTTGATCACACTGAAATCCCTGCTACTGGGCGTCATACTGTAAGGTAACAACAGACTGCAGCCTGGGCCCTGCTTAACAAGCTTTAAGGGATATTAAACATTTTACTTAATGTGATTCAGACAGATTTAGTCAAGCAAGGTGACTGATTGAAGTGGAACAAACTTTGGTTATCCATGCTGGACTCACATGGATATTATGCTGAAAATTGTGTTGACATATTCTGAGACATTTTCCCCAGATCACTATTTATTTTATGACTCTATTTCTAAGACATCAGACGACCTTCATATATAAAGATTATTTCTTTTTTGCTGTTCCAGAAACAATAACAGCAAGTGGAGATTTTCAAAAGTATGTAATATGGTATATGCATGTACTGTATCTACATACCTTCACTTGTTTTTGCTTAGTTTTATTATTTTCATCATTGCACATTAATACTGAAGACATCCAAACTGTATAATAACACAGTGGTATCCTGTAGTAAACAAAAAAAGAGTTAAACAAACCAGAACATGTTTTATATATTAAATTATCTAAAGTAGCCGCATTTAACCTTGATGACAGCTTTCACAAGGTAGTCACCCAAAATGGTTTTCAGTTCATAGGTGTAATTTTGTGCAAGTTAATTTCTGCCATTCCATGCCTTCTTAATGTGCTTTTGACCATTTGTAGTCTTATGTAGAGGATGGGTGAGCACAGAGTCAATAGCCCTTTCAGTGCTACCACAACCATTGTACAAATCTAGACTTTACTGAGAAACACTCAGTTAAGTAAAGAAGATAAACAGTCCATCATTACTTTAAGAACAGGTGGTCAGTCAGTCCAAAGGAACTTTGAATGTGTCACTATGATAAAACTGGCTCTCATGATGACTGTCCTAAGAAAGCAAGACAATGTTGAAAATAAAAAACCACATAGGGGAAGGTGTGTCCCAACTTTTGACGGGTAGTGTAAATAGCATTTGTGAGCCATGAAGTGATATTGTCTCTTTATGTCAGTCTGAGTCATTGACTGATGTGTCGAAAAGATATTTCACTGACTTATGCACAGCTTGAACGGGGAGAATATGTATGCATTTTCTTAATTTGATGGACAGAATTAAAAGATTTTCCACAGACAGAAGCATTTGTTCTAACTGAAGGACCTCCTGACTGACTGAGGAGTAAAGATGGAATAACCATGACAAAAATAAAAAAGAATGCAGTGACTGACAATCAAAAGATACAGAGGTTATGTGCCAGGGGCAACAGGATCTTATTGCGATTAGAACCATTGTTTTGTTTTATTTTGTCATTCCTTTAACCCAGTTGGTTTTCACTTTCTTCCTGTTGTTCTCTTGTCTAATCTCATCATTGGTGGTAGAGGGCCTGGAATTTATCACACATACCTAATAATTACTATCACAGGAAATGGTCCTGAGGAAGTAGGTGCACTAGCCCTGCTAATTAGGGTCAGTCGCATGCACATATACATGCACAAACTTAAAAGCACACACACACACACACAGCTAAGCTAATGAGTGTTATTTGGCTGGGTTAGAAGTCTCGGGAAAGACTGATCTGATTGGCCTTAGGGAGACTAACACCCCCAAGTTTACCCGGTTGTATAAGTGGCACAAGTAAATTGATTGGAAGTCCTTTATGTATGTGTGCGTGAGTGGGCAATAGGTGAGGTGGGCCCCAGAGCCATTAAAAGGCACAGTAGCCAGAGGTGACCAATGACAGCCTCCAAAACGACGACCCTACCCTCATTAGAGGTATGAAGTGTAGATAAATAGATAGTAGAGCCACACATAATGAAGAAATACTAGAACCACCAGTATTCACCATAGCCAAAAGTGTGACACTTTTTTTTTTTCAAATTTTGCCTCTGCAGTTTGTATTTTTTTCACATATTGTTGTACAATATTGCAGAGCAATCTTAAAAAAGAAGTTATAAAGCTTGAAAGAATTTATTGGAAAATAAAATTGGTGGAAATTTACACAGGCATCATCTGTTGTTCACAAAAATAACAAAAGAACAAAGGAATGTTTCAAATGACAAACATAAGTTTGTTTAATCATCATCTATGTTTTGGCCTCTGGCTTTATAATTAAACTATCTTGATGAACATTAATCACCTTACAGTGTAGATCAATCTAAATTGATGAAAGTATTTGTTTGGTTCATGACTCTGTTTTTTCCAATTATAAATCGTTATAGATGACTTGACGTCGACCAGTAGCCACTAGAACAGGGGTCGGGAACCTTTTTGGCTGACAGAGCCATGAAAGCCACATATTTTTTAATGCATTTCCGTGAGAGCCATATAATATAATATTTTTAACACTAAATACAACTACAGTGTAAATGTGTGAATTTTT
>JAQQAE010000840.1:0-29097 GCA_029823295.1 Pseudamia nigra
ATTATAAGGCGCAGTGTCATATTTGGACAAAATTGACGGCGTTTAGATGCGCCTTATAGTCCGGAAAATACGGTACACAGATATGGTATATACACAAAGTGAGACAGAGAATAATGGCGCTCAGAAATCAGGATAGTTAATGACTGCCAGTCTGATAGCACTCACTGAATTGCTGCCACAAATATTGTAGATAACTGCTATAAAAAATATCTCTATGAGTATTACTGCAGTTGAGTTCAAAAGCTATAAATTTAGCTCATCACTATTACTGTAAACAAGCAATAGTAGAGAGAACCCCACACAGTCATTGGCCAACAGTGTGGGGATACACCAGGGGTAATAGGGGGAATTAAAGCAGACATGATTTACAGTCATCAACAGAAGAAAGCAAGAAGCTGTGAAACAGTAACTGCCCTACCCAGTGTAGGGAAACACTGATTACAAGCTGTAGTAGCTTTGATAGTACTGGTCAGTGGTCTGCAGCCTTTGGCTCCAGGGTCACAAGTGGCTCTTTAGCCTTTCTATAGGGGCTCAGTGGTACAGTACACCTGAATGAAAAAATAAGCACTAAATCAACTAAAATAATAGATAAACTACAGAAGGCAAATAAAAATAAGCAGAAAAATGAACAAGATTTAGAAAAAACTGAACAAAATAATCCACAAAATGAACAAGACTTACACAAATTACTAAAATAATAGATCAACTGAATGAAAATGGGTGCACAATGAGCAAGATCTTCAACAAAATGTACAAAATTGTCAAATGAACAAATATTGCAAAATGAGTAAAATAATCGACAACGTGAACAAAAATTAAAAATAACAATGAGGCAAATTAACAAAAATTCTCAGAAATGAACGAAATAATGACAAAAATGCAGAAAATATCAAAATGAGCAAATATGAACAAAATAATTGATTAAATGAACAAACATATCAACATAATAACTAAAATGGTTATCATATGTCATGCAGTACATACTGTAAGCGGTTCACATATTTTTGCATCTCAACACATATACACAATTTTTTTTTCTTTCTGTCAATAAATGGCTCTTTAGGTTAAAAATGTTACTGATTCCTTGTATAGGTCAAAGATGAGGTATAGTTATTAAAAAAAACAAGACTAATGCTGTAATACAGTTAGATTGAACATAAAGATCTTTCAGTGTCTTCCTCCTTCAAGCTCCTCCTCTTCGGCATGAACACACCACTGCATTTAAGTCTTCCACTGATCAATCCATGTTCCTTTGGTACCGATTGGATCTTAGGAAAAAGGAAAAAGCCACACAGTGCTCGATTAGGTGAACAGGCAGTGGGATGAATTACTGTGACCTGTTTTTGGCCCAGAAACTGCTTTACTGAGAGCGTTGTGTGAGCTGGCACGTTGTCTTTGAAAATAATAATCTCACAGTATCGTCAAAACCTTTCCTGTAATTAATGTCAAGTTGCTTTGTTTTATTTTGAATAGCATAGGCCAGACAAAGGTTGATTCGCGTCTGGGGTCCTTGCACTGGATGTTTCAAGGTGTAGGATTAAGTGTCCCGTCTGTTGGTAACCATGCTGACCCTCTGGCTAGAAGTCCGATAGGCCGAGGTCATATCCAGCACTCGAAAAGGTCCGTTTTATCATTAGACCTAATAAGAACATGTTTGGGCACTGCGTAAATGTGATGCAAGTTTGTTTTCAAAAGGACTTGTTTTGAAGAACATATGAATAGCATGTGTGTGTACATGTATTGTTTCTTCACGGCAGAGCAGCTGTTCCCTGTCCGCCTATAAAAAAATGTTGTGTGCCTCCATCTTGGCTGACTCTTGTCTACCCTCTGGCCTCTGTGCAGGTGTGGAGCTCACAGCCTCAATCCTTTGACTCATTTCAAGGCTGTGGCAAAAAAACTTTTTACTTCATCTGTTTATGAGGCAGTGCTATGGAAAGTAATACACTAGCTCATAACTGTTATTGTGACCTTTTTAGTGAGCTATTTGTTGGATAAAAGCCTCAAATCACACTGTGTTCTTGGTCATTAATACCAAGCTGTCATGTCCACAGCCCTGACTCTGTGCTGCCACACAGCAGTCTGCCAACATTCTGCTGCCAGACAGTCCACATTTGGCCTTTTAACATAGCACTGGGATTGACGTGTCTTCCTTCGTCTTGTTTGTCATCTGTTTTCTCTCCTTCTGTATGAAAATTTCTCTAGTCTTTTTTTGTGTTCCACCATTTTTTGTCTGTGCCCTCTCCTCTCAATTCTCCTGTTCTTTTTCAGATGTGGGCTCAGTGGAGGGCTTGGCATACCACAGGGGCTGGGATATGCTGTACTGGACCAGTTACACAACCTCAACTATCACACGCCACACTGTTGATCAGAGTCACTGGGGTGCTGTTGATCGGCACACTGTGGTTACAATGTCAGGAGACGACCACCCCAGAGCCTTTGTCCTTGATGAGTGCCAAGGGTTAGAACTAGCTCATTTATTCCTGTCATGCATATTTGCACGTATGACTGTTGACTGTTCATAAATTATGCTAAAGTTTTCCACCTGTTCACCTCGAGGTTTGTTTATTTCTCTTGCAGGCTGATGTTCTGGACTAACTGGAATGAGCAGTCTCCCAGCATCATGCGTGCCACTCTTGCTGGTTCCAATGTGCTTGTAATTATTGGCACTGACATCCGAACCCCCAATGGCCTCGCCATAGACCACCGTGCCGAAAAACTGTATTTCTCTGATGCCACACTTGACAAGATTGAGCGGTGCGAGTACGATGGCAGTCAGCGCTACGTGAGTGAACTTTTACACACAGATACTCATTTTAGAATTCTATCAGTTTAGGCACATTTCCTGGAAGTTTACTCTAACCACAACACATCTAACTCTTGTCCTATTCCTACTATTAACATAACTTCTTAAACCTAAAATATTTTTTTACCTGAATAATAACAATAATAATAATAATAATAATAATAATAATAGACAGTATAAGGACCTCGATTTGGGCCAAATAAGGAGCCATATTCAAACAAGTGACTATGGAAACATAGTCATTTGTTTGAAAACACAGCGAAAATGTGATAAATTCAGAGGGCATAAAATTGTATCACTGTCTTTTTGAGGATATCCCATTAATATAAAAGTCCTTTACCTGTTGGTTCCAGCATTCTTTTTTAGCTCGACACAAAAGATAAGTATGGACTTTGTGAATGAAATAAAAGAATACTGGTACTTTATTGGCTTTGGCAACATCAAATTACATTGAAAACAAGCAGCAACGTAAGCAAAGTACAGTAATCAACAAAATCCTGAGCCACAGAGTATAAATTCTGGATGCCTGCATTAGACCAGTTAGAACTGAAGAAGCTCCCTGGATAGGTAGCGAAACATCTTCAATCCAAATAACTAGTCCAGTCACCTGAAAGAAAACCACACGCCTTGGATACTATGACCTGGATGACTGAGAATCTTCATAGACATTACCAACAAAGTCAACAAAAGTGAATAAAATAAGTCACAAAATGAACAAAATAAGCAGCAAAGTGATTTAAATGAGCAACAAAATCAATACATTTGATAAATGCCCAAAGTAATAAATAAATGTGTGATCCAGAAGAATTGACTCTGTAAGTCATTTTGGGACCCAATGTTAAGTTTGAGCAGCTCTAGCCTCTTACCCTGATGTTATTCATCACAGCTGAATGCCTAATCCTGTGTCTTGACGCCTAGTCTCATCTTTAAAGGAATGCCTTAACTGTCACAGAGTAGTGATGTCCAGGCTTTCTGTTCTTACAAAGTGAACGCCAGGTCTTCTGGTTTTTACAGAAAAACATTCCCATTCACAGATACACCAACAAATGGGATGAATCGTGTAGTCTGCTGCAAGGCCTTATGTCCTTAAATTGATAATTTAAGCTGTGGTTGTGCTTCCCCCTGCAGGTGGTGTTGAAGAATGAGCCTGTCCATCCATTTGGCCTTGCCGTGTATGGAGACTACATCTTCTGGACCGACTGGGTGAGGCGAGCTGTGCTTCGGGCTGATAAGTACACAGGTGGAGACATGAAGGTGCTGCGTGCTGACATCCCTCAGCAGCCGATGGGCATCATCGCAGTGGCCAATGACACCAATAGCTGTGAGTGATCCATGTGTTTGTTTATGTGTGTGCGTGTGTGTGTGTGTGGGGGTGTGTGTGTGTGTGTGTGTGTGTGTGTGTCTGTGCAGATGTGTTTTTTTTTAGTTTGATAGTGACACTGACAGTTTCACTTGGTGCTGAGGCTCTAAAATACATACTTTGTTTTCCAGATGTTGAACTTAACTACTGTATGAAATTTGGTCACTGATAGCTCATTTTTCCTGCTGTGGTGATATGATGCTAGTAGTCAGGTCATTACAAATCAAACTAATGCCCATCTCAAAGAGGTTTTGTCCTTAAATATACACACACATACAGCCCAGATGAACATAGATGGCTTTCCGCCCCAACAGAGCAGTTAATGGGATGACAGAAGTAATTTAGTAGTTTTACACACCAGTGGGTACATTAGAGACATCTCCACAAAGGAGCCACCTGACACTGATGAATCTTAACATCAACTTTATGTAACTCCCATATATACCCGAAGAGCTGTTCCTCAATTTTATCCAAACTTCTTCACCTTTCCCCAACTCATTTTGTTCTACATTTCCCAATGTCTGTATACTTTAAAATCAATGCTGCCTGGCTTATTCCCACCATCTTTGCCTCAAGTTGCCTCATCCATTACACTCCAATGCCCACAGTGACCATGTGGGCTGAGAGTTGGTAATAGCTGCAAATCCCATTTAGATTGAGTCACATTGAATTATGCATTCAGCAGAGGCAGACACATTTCCACATTCATCCAGGCGTGTCTGTCTGTCTGTCACTGTGAATGCACGTGTGGGATAACACTTCAGAGTGGATGTTACGGGTGTCTTACTTACATGTGTGTATTCATATGTGCAGGTTTGCGTGACTCACTTTTCATACCCTTTTTTTCATATTTCCATAGGTGAATTTTCTCAGTGTCGCGTTAACAATGGAGGATGTCAGGACCTGTGTCTACTCACCTCTGACGGGAGGGTCAATTGTAGTTGCCGTGGGGACAGGAAACTTTTAGAGGACAACACCTGCATAGGTAATAACTGAAATGAAGTAACCAAGAACCACAAGGATGGGAAATTAGTTTATGCCAATAATACTTAGCAAATTAAACTTTAGGATGAATTAATGTGAACATATGAAAACAAACTTTTTCTTAATGCCAGAGGAGATTGGGGAGGTGTAGGAGATGATTTCCAGAATTGTAGGCTGATGAATAAGAGTAATGCAGTGAGCACAGAGTTTGCTGAATGAATGAGGTCTCAATTATAAACTCGGCTAATTGGATGGAAAGTAGTTTGAGACTAAATCTAACTCCATCTATGCCTGAACTGCTGCAAAAGTCATTCAATTTTCTTTGTGTGCAAAATCCTACTTTTAGAACCAGGCTTCAGTGTAATAAAATTCAGAGATCAGGCTTTGAATTAATTTGAATAAATGTGAAAAATGTTTCATTCCTGACGCAGGATCTGAATATCTCTCCCACAGCTCTGAACACAACATGTAACAACATTGATGAATTTGAATGTGGAAATGGGGACTGTGTTAACTACACGCTGACTTGTGATGGTATGGCCCACTGCAAGGACAAGTCCGATGAGAAACAGTCCTATTGTGGTGAGTTGTGCTGCTCTCTGTGGCCACAACAGTTTCAGTCATATTCTCCTCATTTATTATTTGACCCTGTATTATTTCTTGTCTGGTTTCAGCCAACCGTGTGTGTAAGAAGAGCTACAGACGATGTGTTAATGGCCGCTGCATAGGGCATAGCTCCTGGTGTAATGGGCAGGATGACTGTGGAGACAATTCTGATGAGCTCTTCTGTAACAGTGAGTCACTAATGAAACATGCTTTTTTACAACACATTGTCATTTAATATAAATCATGCTCGATCTCACCACCGTCTCGTCCTTAATGCATGTCAGCCACATTGTGCTCGGCTGATCAGTTCCAGTGCAGGGACGGAGGTTGCATCTCTAACTCCAGCAAGTGTAATCAGAAGGTGGACTGTGAGGATGCCAGTGATGAGATGAACTGCAGTAAGTTAAAATAATCACATTGTTTCACAAAAATAATGAAAGGGTGCCCTTTTCTCCAAAAGTTTGGGGTAAAGTAGTTCTATTCTCTTTGTTAAGCCGCCACCGACTGTTCCAGTTACTTCCGGCTGGGGGTGAAGGGAGTGACATTTCAGAAGTGCGAGTTCACGACACTCTGTTATGCCCCTTCATGGCAGTGTGATGGAGCTAATGACTGTGGAGACTTCTCTGATGAAAGAAATTGTCCAGGTATTTTAGAAAGATCTCACACTTTAATAGTTAAATGTACTGTAAATGCATTTCTGAAAGAAAATTACTTTTTCATGGATGGGCTAGAGCAAAATGTACAAATGAATGAAGGAATGTTTTCATCCATTAAATTGGGGTTTAAGAGCACAGCAGTGCAAATTAATTTTTTTCTGTTTCTCTCTTTATGTTAGTTTAATTCTTTGATGTTTTTTCCTTTTTCTATTCTGCAAGGGAGTGGAAAAACAAAGTGTTCAACACCCTTCTTTGCATGCCCTAGTGGACGTTGTATCCCTATGAGCTGGACATGTGATAAAGAGAATGACTGTGAGAACGGGGCAGATGAGGCTCACTGTGGTATGTTCACATACCAAGTCAAACACAAAGCAGAGGAGTAACAGACCATTGTTTTGTTTTGGAACTTGTATTGTGAACATTCTTTCTGTTTTCCTAGATAAGTTTTGTTCAGCCTCTCAGTTTGAGTGTGAAAACCACCGCTGCATTCCCAACCGCTGGGTGTGCGATGGCGCTGATGACTGTGGTGACAGTAGTGATGAGGACAGCAAGTGCAGTGAGTTTTTGGCAAAAACCCATAGTTGTGATTGTTTCTGGGACTAAATGTGCATACAGAGTGCAAATCAAGGATGATATAAAATAAGCATCTCTCAAAATATCCCTTTCAGAAACAAAAACTTGCAGTCCTGAGGCTTTCCAGTGTCCTGGATCACATGTTTGTATCCCTCAGAGATGGAAATGTGATGGAGACAAAGACTGTCCTGATGGGGCTGATGAAAGTGTCAAAGCTGGCTGTGGTGAGGGGATAATACAGAATAAGTCCATTATAGATCTGTAAATACATTAAAATACAGAAAACCTATTCAGCTCATTTTCCCTGCAAATATTTCATGTCACAGTGTTCAACAACGTTTGTGGCAGCAATGAGTTTATGTGCCAGAACCAGCAGTGCATCCCCAAGCACTTTGTATGTGATCACGACAGAGACTGCAGCGATGGCTCAGATGAGTCCCAAGAGTGCGGTGAGTGGATATGTGACCACTTACAACTGACAGGTGGTTTGAAAAGCTCTCTCGTTGCTCTTGCTTTTGAAGAATTCAACCGATCTTCACAATTACATTTTTTCTCACTGCAGAATATCCAACATGCAGCCCCAACGAGTTCCGCTGTGCAAATGGTCGCTGCCTCATCCAGAGTTCATGGGAGTGTGATGGAGACTTTGACTGTCATGATCACTCAGACGAGGCTCCCAAGAATCCACGCTGCCATGGTCCAGGTTAGCCTTAGGTTTTTTACCTTCCTATTTATTTACACAATGCAGTATTTGTGAGATTAATTTATTTGCATTACCTGTGTGATACCAGTGTGTCATTCTAAATTCTGATCCAACATAACACTTATCGGTGTTGTCCAAACATGTTTAATTATATAAAGTTGCTAAATTATAATTTCTGTGACAGTGAAATAATTTCTGCTCCACTGGTTGATATTTTCCTATCATTTGTCTCTTATTCCATTTTCATTTCTTTCCCTATTGAAACAGAGAAGAAGTGCAATGAGACTGCATATTCCTGTCATAATGGAAATTGTGTCAATGAGACATTGCTTTGCGATCATAAAGATGACTGTGGTGATGGCTCTGATGAGTTGAACTGCTTCATTAATGAGTGCCTGAACAGCAAATTGAGTGGCTGTTCTCAACTCTGTGAAGATCTTAAAATAGGATTTAAGGTAAGTGACCACCATGAAATAATGTTTGGTTCTAGTGATGGATGCATACATCTAGTAGTGTGCATTTTTGCTTTACTTTGTCTGTACTTTGTTTCCTCACAGTGTAGATGCCACCCTGGCTTCCGGTTGAAGGATGATGGGAAGACATGTGTTGACATAGATGAATGCACAACCACCTATCCCTGCACACAGCGTTGCATCAACACACATGGCAGCTTCCACTGTTTGTGCGTGGAAGGTTTCCAGCTTAGCCCTGAAAATCCCACCATATGCAAATCCACATCTGGTAAGAACTACGCCAGATTAATAACAATGACATGAATTTTTTATAGTAAATCCATTAACGTTCTGTATGATCCCTGTCTTCTTGAAGATGAGGAACCATTCCTGATCTTTGCAAACCGCTACTATTTGAGGAAGCTTAACTTGGATGGTTCCAACTACACGCTGCTCAAACAGGTGAGAGCTGCAGATACAGTATCTCCTTTTTGAATGTGTGGAAAATCCTGCAATTCATTTTGCAGGATTCATCTTTCATCAACAAGACTAATGTAGCTCTTGTGCTTTGACAGGGCTTGAACAATGCTGTTGCTCTGGACTTTGATTATCGCCAGCAGATGATTTATTGGACAGACGTGACCACACAGGGCAGCATGATCCGACGTATGCACATTAACGGCAGTGATGTTCAGGTGTGTGTGGAGTCAGCCTGACAGCAAAAGTAACCTTCAGAACCTGTTTTTATTTCTCATTCGAAGTGATTCAAGACAGATTTACATTTGTGCAAGTTTGTAAAAGGAGCTGTAAACTGTAAACATTTTACGTGACTGTGCTTGCAATTAAAAGGCCCTTTAATTTACTAATCCTCTTTCATAGGGGACTTTAATGGAATCTATTTCTGCAGTAATTAAGAATAGTTCCTACTTACCTAACTTGTCACTTTAAAGGTGCAGTATACGATGGTGGCAAACTAGCTGGTAGATGATTGCTTGTGGTGGACGGCTATAAATGATTAAACAGGCAACTTGCCAGTCAAGACAAGCTTACAACCTCACAGTTGTCAAGCTAGTATGTCTGTTCTGTTGTTACCTGTACTAGATGTTGAAGAAATCTGAAATACAGGCTGTCTCTCCGTCATCCTGTTGTTGTTGTTGTTGTTGTTGTTGTCATCCTGTTGTAGATCTATTGAGAATGATAACTAATCTGTCTGACTTAAATAAATGGGTAATCAATCTTTAATTTATATACCTACAACATAACAACAACGATAATTTAAATATATTTCACTGAAAGTGTTTATTATTTATTTAACACAGATAACCATCAAACAGTCTCTATATCTGCTATTTTTTTATTTAGTAATGTCATATTTCACTGGGACAAAACGGTGAAGATTACAATAATATGAAAGAGTCATATTTTCAGTACTGTGGAAGTTTTTCCACAACAGTTTCAACCTTCCCATGTGCCCCAACCATCTGAAACTGTTCTTTAACAAATCCTTGCTTGTTTATGTGCCGGAAAAATAATTACATCCTTCAATGAGAAGGACAGATTCACAAATTTATTCTGCTTTCTCATTTGTTAGGTCCTTCACCGCACATCACTCAGCAATCCAGATGGGTTGGCAGTTGACTGGGTGGGAGGAAACCTGTACTGGTGTGATAAGGGAAGGGACACTGTTGAGGTGTCAAAGCTGAATGGAGCATACCGGACAGTTCTCGTCAACAGTGGCCTGAGGGAGCCGCGTGCAGTAGCAGTGGATGTACGCTATGGGTAAGAGCGGCACCACAGAATGTTTGTAAATTTGGCTACAGTAAGGATTTTTCTTTTTTTTGAACAAGCAGAATTTATTACAATACTAAGCAGAAGTTTACAGCACTTGCACAAATGAATGACATGGCAATAAACAAACTTAAAACTGCAGTGTTTTTTTTTGTTTGCTTTATTTGGCAAAGGCAAGATATTTGACTTTGATAGATTTCAGGTAAATGACAGGTAGTTCTGTTTTTTATCAGGTACTTGTACTGGTCAGACTGGGGTGACAACCCCCACATAGGGAGGATTGGGATGGATGGCACCAACAGGAGTGTCATTGTGGAGGATAAGATCACCTGGCCCAATGGTCTGACTCTGGACTTTGTTAATGATCGCATCTACTGGGCTGATGCCAGGGAAGACTACATTGCATTTGCCAGCCTGGATGGAACCAACAGACACACAGGTATCAGACACAATTGTAAGGTAATGTTTTTGTGCAGGTTTTTCTACTCGTTCCAAACAACTCATTTCTGTTTGTGTCTTTGTAGTGCTGACTCAGGATATTCCACACATTTTTGCTATGACTCTATTTGAGGAGTACATATACTGGACAGACTGGGAGACAAAGTCCATCAACAGAGCTCATAAGACTCTGGGAACCAACAAGTCCATGCTGATTAGCACCTTGCACAGACCAATGGACATCCACATTTACCACCCATACCGCCAGCCTGAAGGTCTGGCCTAGTCATCTATGGCATGTGCAGTACTTTATCCTAAGATATGTCATCAATTAATTCTTCACTGTTTTTCTCCTCCTTAGTGGCCAATCACCCGTGCCAGGTCAACAATGGAGGCTGCAGTAACCTATGTTTGCTTTCACCTGGAGGCGGTTATAAATGTGCCTGTCCGACTAACTTTTATCTTGCTGCTGATGAGAAACAGTGCTTATCCAACTGCACTGCAAGTCAGGTGTGCGAGCTTCATGTGACTATTTATTTGCCTTTATCAAGTGATTGTTGATTGTCAATTAAAAATTAAGTAATTTTTCTTTTCTGTCCCTTTAGTTTGTTTGTAAAAATGATAAGTGCATTCCATTTTGGTGGAAGTGTGATACTGAGGATGACTGTGGGGACCGCTCTGATGAACCTGCAGACTGCCGTGAGTGCTAAGCGATGTTAAATATATTACAGTCAATTACATGTCTATTGTTTTTGTTTCTCATCAGTATTATTTTCTGATTCTAGCTGAGTTTAAGTGCAGACCAGGCCAGTTCCAGTGCAGTACAGGTATCTGCACCAACCCAGCTTACATCTGTGATGGAGACAATGACTGCCAAGACAACTCTGATGAGGCCAATTGCGGTACAGACCTCTCACCTTCAGATTCCCCAGTGACTTTTTAGAGTTATTCAGACAGTGTAACCACATCTCTTATTCACTGTTGCTGTCTCTCTCTGTATTCAGATATTCACGTGTGTCTGCCCAGTCAGTTCAAATGTACGCACCCCAGCCGTTGTATCCCTGGCATCTTCCGCTGCAATGGACAGGACAACTGTGGAGAGGGAGAGGATGAGAAAGACTGTCGTATGTCATTTTGGTTTTGTTCATGTATTTGCAGAAAATCATTTACATTCAGATTTTTATGGACTTTTCCTCTTTGCCTACATTGGACCACAGTTTTCTCTGGCATCTACTGTATCTCAAATTTAATGAGACGATTTCAGTGAAAATTGCTGAACACATCCATACTTCCCAAAGGTCCATTTTGACCTTTCCTTCAGCCACACCCTCAGGCCGAATTATGCTGCATCATATAATTGCCTTGACATTTGCTGTGTGCCTTCATATTTCACAAAAAGAGATTACACGAACTGTTCTGTTGAGTCATGGCGGGGTCAAAATTTACATTTCATAACCTGTGGCTGCATGGCTGTTAGATTAGAAATATCACTAGGACACTTAACTCTCTCATTCTTCACATACTGGGGAATTTTCTGTTTTACAGCACTGTTACACTATAAAACTACTTTAGCACTACTCTTTTTAGCCACGATTTACTTAAAATGTTCATAAATTTGGAATTCTTTGGCATGTACTGTAGTGTGATAGAGAACGAGTGATCTAATTCATCTTTCTCTTTTGCAGCTGAAGTGACATGCGCTCCCAACCAGTTCCAATGTGCTATCACCAAGCGCTGTATTCCACGGGTGTGGGTGTGTGACAGGGACAATGACTGCGTGGATGGATCAGATGAGCCTGCCAACTGCAGTAAGAGACAGTTTATTATGACTGTACCTTATTACTGTCGTGTTTGGTATAAATACAGTGAAACCAAAATGGAAATGTGGATTTTGTCAGTGATAAAAAGCAAAAACTGGAAAATATTGTTCTTGGCTTTGGGTTTTTTATTGGTCTGTTTCAAAGGTTGGCAACGTTTACAGCCTAAAGAGCCATATTTTCACAGAAAGAAAAAAAGTCTCTCGAGCAACAAAAATATTTGAATACTTCATGTATCATAGGACATATGATGCACATTTTAGGTAGCAATGTGTTGAAAGTCACTTCTTAATTAATTGATTTTTGTTCATTTTGTTTATTTTCTTGCTCCTGTTTGTTGATTATGTTTACTATTTTGCTCATTTTCGTTCATTTTATTGATTATTTTGTTCATTTTTTGTATTTCTTTGTTCATTATTTTGGTGGGTTTTTTTTTTTGGTTCACTCTTTTTTTTGGATCACTGTGTTGATTACTTTATTCAGTTGATTTATTGTTTTGGTCCTTTTTGTGAATGTTTGGTCATGATTGTGCTTATTTTTGTTCATATTCATGTTTTTATGTATTTACTTTTGTTTAATTGAGTTCATTTCATTTATTGTTTTGTTTGTTTTTGTTCAGTGTATTTACTATGTCGTTTTAATTTTCTGATTTTTTTCTTCCATTCATTGGATTTTTTTCTCTCAGTTTTGTCATACTTCCATCACTAGCCAAAGCCTCACGAGCCACAGGAAAGGGGTTGAAGAACGACATGTCGCTCTAGAGCCGCAGGTTACAGACTGCTGGTCTATTTTATCGATAGTGTTGAATAAATTCAGCACATGTAACCTGATAAGAACAGGAACAGAAGTTGTGAACTAATGTCTAAACATTGTTTTAAAAGCTGGTGTCAGTATGTTTAAATCTTGGCCATTTCAGCCCAAATGACATGTGGTGTGGATGAGTTCCGGTGTAAGGACTCTGGGCGCTGCATCCCTGCACGTTGGAAGTGCGATGGAGAGGATGACTGTGGAGATGCCTCAGATGAACCCAAAGAAGAGTGCGGTAAGGTTGAGCGAGCAAAGAGAAGTCGATGAGAAAAAACACACAGGTAAAATAAAAAAACACTGATTTATTTCCATTATTATGCCTGTTTGCTGCTTAGATGAGCGTACATGTGAGCCATACCAGTTCCGCTGTAAGAACAACCGCTGTGTGCCCGGCCGGTGGCAGTGTGATTATGATAATGACTGTGGGGACAACTCTGATGAAGACAAGTGTGGTAGGCTCATCACTTGTTCAGTTTTTCAAGAGCCCATTGTCAGTATTGTCTGTATGGAAATGATGATTTATAATGTTGTATGAGCACCCTTCACAATACTGCTCAGAGGAAACAGGTGGTAAGCAGTATGTCACTTTTTCTCTGTGTGTATGTCTGCATTAATTTTACTCAACTAAGCACATAGTTGAGACATTGGTTTTTCTTTTTGCATTAATTGGTCATGTGGTCATTTGCACACCTCACATCATCTCATGTCTGTTTTGCATTTCACACTGGCCTGTTGCTGTGAGCCAGAGGTAGGTGTTTTCAGCTCAACCGTCACAAACTCAGCTACCCAACCTTCAGTGATCCCCAGTTTGTTTTATTCTGCAAACCTTTCTTTTTCAATCCCACCAGCTCCTTCAGCTTCTCCAGTACATACTGTATATACTGTTTAAGATACATCCCGATTTCTGTGCCCCATGAGTCAATCCTGTGATATGAATTATCAGCCTTATTTTATTCATAACTGTCTCTCAGTGGAACACCCTTGGTTCTCTTGCAATTTGCTCTATTCCCACTTTTTCCTTCTCTTTTCCTTTCCTTACACCTCTCCTTGCTCCTTGCCTCTACACAACATTTTTCTTTGATTACCTTTTTACACCCTTCTGAGGTGTTTTCTTTCTATCCCTAGTGCCTCGTCAGTGTTCAGAGAGCGAGTTTTCCTGCACAAATGGCCGCTGCATTGCTGGCCGCTGGAAGTGCGATGGGGACCATGATTGTGCCGACGGTTCCGATGAGGTATCACTTGACGATTTTCCCCCTGACTGACTTTTGTTCTTCTTAAATTTGACATGCATCCAGGGATGATGAAAAGATTTATTTTATTTTTTTTCAGAATGGTTGTGATGTGAGGTGTGACAGTGATCAGTTCCAGTGCAAAAATGGGCATTGCATCCCCATACGCTGGCGCTGTGATGCAGATGCTGATTGCATGGATGGCAGTGATGAAGAGAAATGTGACAGTGGTGGTATGACTTAAATATTAACCTTTAATTAGCTAAATGTAAAATGCATACATAAATGCATACGAAAGCTGATGAATTTGTCAGTCCCCTTTTCTGTTTTCTCACATTCGTGTTTCAGTGGGTAGACACTGCCCCCTAGATGAGTTTCAGTGTAACAATACTCTTTGCAAACCCCTTGGTTGGAAGTGTGATGGAGAAGATGACTGTGGAGACAACTCTGATGAGAATCCAGAGGAGTGTGGTGAGACTCACTGCCACTGTTATTCGTACAGCACTTTTCACACAAAGAACAAAGTGTGTTGCAGAGACAGACTGAAATCACTCGGAAAATCAAGAAGGACAAAAAAGTGAAGCAAAAAAGTAAATACGTACGGAATTTAAAGCTAGTAACTTGAGGGCCTCCACACCAAAAACAACAACTTTAACAACTATAATGAAAAAGATATGAGTGTCCACACTGATGCATGATATAGTTGTGTAAACAGCTGTTTCATATGTAACTGAGCCCAAAATGAAAATGGATCAGCTGTTGTACAATAGAAACAGACACGAACTGTAAATATACACATGTTTCTTCTTTAAATATACAAGCTCACAGAGTGCAGAAGGACTTTAATAAAAATATGTCATCAAAAGATATGCTACACTCAGTATTTCAGAACAAAATTGTCCACCTAATCATCGCCACAAAGTAATCCTGGGTGCCTAATAAAATTTCCATTAAAAAAAAAAAAAAATTCATATAATCCACATCTGTCTCCTCTACCGTCACCATTGCTGACATTAATGAGCTTGTTAAATTGTAAGTGCTCAGCATCATGGCTTTGGAGCAGCTGTTTTCACTATTATTTAAGTGTGTATTAATGAGAGTGGGATGTATAAAAGCTAAATCACATGACGTATAATGGTAATCATGTGCTGGTTGTGATTTCATGTAAATTCCAGTGCCCACAACGGTATCACTCCCCTCTGTCACCCTCTTTACAGCGGTGACATGGACAGTCCATACAGAAGAGTTTAAAACTATGTGGCTTTTGTTACTGTTATGCTTTCTGTGGAAAGCCCTTAACTGAAGACATAGATGTAAAGGTTCATTACTTGAGGGTCTCAAAATGATTTTAGATTTAGTGCTTATCTTCTATCCTAAGTAACGCCTATATCTTTCTGTTCCTTAGTTAAATTCCAGTGCCCACCCACAAGGCAGTTCCGGTGTCATAATGACCGCGTGTGTCTGCCTGTGTCGAAACGCTGCGATGGTGTCAACAACTGTGGAGACAATAGCGATGAACTCAACTGCTGTGAGTTTGTGCCATCTTGTTCAGAGTTGAAAAATATTCAGTGCCTAGACAGAGAAAGGCAAGATGTTGATATCATTTAAAAGTAACATTACAGAATCAGTTGAGTGTGACCTATCAGGATTCCAGATAACTTTTTGAATTATTCTACAGAGTAATGACATATCTGTGATTCTATCATTTTGTAGTGCCTCCCTCCCCACCAATATGTCAAAAGGATGAGTTCCAGTGCTCTAACGGGCGTTGCATCAGTTCTGTCTTACGCTGCAACTACTTTAATGATTGTGAAGACTATGGCTCTGATGAAATCAACTGCAATAAGAGAGGTATGTTTATGTCATCATATATCTGTCACATTGTCTGTTCTTCCTGGTTATCAGAGGGAATCTGTCTCCTCTATTTATGTGCTCATAGACACAGTATTGAATGACTGTCACAGTAACAGGACAGCATGTGGAGATGGGGATGAAGCTCACTGTGTGGTGAATGGCACAGACTCCTTCTGCTCCTGTAAACATGGCTTCCAGTCCAATGGACGTAACAGATGTGACGGTAATGTTTTCTTCTCCTTGGTTACAACATGAAATGTTTTGGCTGCATTTTGTCAAGACATAAAATGACATATCATTTTGTGGCGTGACAGATAAGAATGAGTGTAGGCAGTTTGGAGTGTGTTCCCACATCTGCAACAATACCAAGGGGTCATTTAAGTGCACCTGTCACAAGTACTTCACCAGAATCAATGACACCTGCAAAGCTGATAGTGAGTATATTTCCCATAACTGATATCTTTGAATATTTAAATGCATATACAGTACCGGTATATGTGTTTATAAAGTATGCAGGTCAAATGACACACAAGAATCTGCTACAGCCATCGTTTTCTGCTCTTCCTCAGCTCTGCGACAAGTGCTCTACATTGCTGATGACAATGAGATCCGCAGCCTGGATCCTGGCATGCCGAACTGGCGTTATGAGCAGATCTTCCAGGGAGACGCAAATGTGCGCATTGATGCAATGGACGTGCATGTCAAGACGAACCATGTTTACTGGACAAACTGGCACACCGGGCGGATATCTTCCTACGATTTGCCGTCTTCTTCCTCCTCCCCTAATAGCAACCGTAACCGACGCCAAAGTGACTCAAGGATCACCAACTTGGAGGCAAGTGTGCATATAATAGCAGCTGCATATGATGAAATGATAAACACGAAGAATACTGTATGTCCAGTTTTGTGTTTTCTAACTACAGTTTCTGTGTCCAGATCCCTGATCTAAAGATGCCTCGTGGCATTGCTGTGGACTGGGTGGCAGGAAATTTGTACTGGACTGACTCTGGTAGAGATGTTATTGAGGTAGCCCAGATAAGTGGGGGGCGCCACCGTAAAACTCTAATCTCTGGCATGATCGATGAACCTTATGCCATTGTGGTGGATCCACAGAGAGGGTGAGTAGGGTGAGCTTGAGAAACTGGGGGTGAAGTAAAATAGTAAAAAGGAGGTATATCAGAGCTTTGTAAAACAACCAAAAAACAACATTATGTTTACTCATGATTATGGCAGTAATAAATAAATCTCTCAAACTTTTCATTTAATAGGAAAATGTACTGGGCAGACTGGGGAAATCATCCCAAAATTGAAACAGCTGCAATGGATGGTACCATGAGAGAGACCCTGGTAGAAGAAAACATCCAGTGGCCAACTGGTAAAATACAAGACACGTTTTACTTGTACTTGATGAAATTTAAATTACAAGTGTTTATTCTGCCAGACCTAATCATTTGTAATATGTCTGTCCCTGTACAGGGCTAGCAGTGGACTACTTCAATGAACGTCTGTACTGGGCTGATGCTAAGCTCTCCCTGATTGGCAGCGTGAGGCTGAATGGCGGTGATGCAGTTGTGGCTGTAACCAGCATTAAGAACAGTTGAGTGATAAATACTAACAATGACACAGCTTGTATTTAAATCCAAAGGAGCGTAATATTTATCATCGATGTTTTTGTTTTAATCTGTATGAATGGGTGGTTTATGTAAAACTTTGTAATGGAGCATGTATAACATATGTCTACCGGTTACATTTGTCTCCTCTGGTTCCCCACAGAACTCCACCAGCCCTTCAGCATCGATGTGTTTGAGGATTACATCTATGGCGTCACTTATATCAACAACTACGTCTTCCGAGTGAATAAATTTGGCAAAGGTCCTGCAGAGAGTCTGACTACTGGGATGAATCACGCCACTGATCTAGTTTTGTACCATCGCTACAAACAACCTGAGAGTAAGTTGAAAAGTAAACAATTGCAATGAAAATATAGTACAGCTGCATCTGCAAATGTCATTAGTTGTTAAAATATATTTTGTAAAAACTGTTGATTGTAAATAAAGTAACTGAAGACTGACATATGCAGTTCATTCATTTAAAATGACATGATTTTTTTTTTCTTTTCAGTGACTAATCCATGTGACAGGAAGAAATGTGAATGGCTGTGTCTGTTGAGCCCCAGCGGACCAGTCTGCACCTGCCCCAATGGACGCACTCTGGATAATGGCACATGTGTGGAACTGCCCACTCCCACGCTGTCACCTGTCTGTGAGTAAACAGACCGACTACACACAGATGCTGGCGCTTAAATCATTCTGTACGACTAAAAGCTCCACTGTCTGCAGCTCCTCCCAGCGGCCCCTGCGTAGTCGAGTGTATGAACGGTGGCAGCTGTTTCCTCAATGCTCACAAGCAGCCCAAGTGTCGCTGCCAGCCAAATTATGGAGGAGAGCGATGTGAGATTGACCAGTGCCGAGACTACTGCAAGAACGGGGGCACATGCACACCGTCACCTACGGGTAAGGTCAACATTACTATTGTTAATGACAGCAAAAATAAAAATGACAAAAAGTAAGCTAAAAAGTAAAAGAACTAAATAAAAACTACAGTGTATGTTTTTGTCCTCTTGCAGTGGTTTGTGATGTAACATTAAAATATCTTTGCACATTACAGGATGTGTGATGACAATGGTTTTGTAAATCCTATTTGATATCATACTTTGTTTCTTTCCGCTTTCTGCATATTAAGCCTTTCCTCTCCTCGTCATACCATAAATACCTGACTGACTAAACAGTAAAACTAATTCAAAACGAGACTAAAACTTGTTGCCTTAAATAAAAACTACAACTACTCATACACTCAAAACTAAACTAAAAGACTGAAAACAGAAGTTAAGGAAAAAGTGTGTCCTCATTCTCATTGGAGTTTTACACTAAAATGGATGCATACACCTGTATAGATCTGTCGAACCAGTAAATTCTAATACATTTCTGTTTAGTGTTGATTTTATTCAGGCAGCATGTTTGTCCTTCCACAGGTTCTCCGACATGTCGGTGCCTCACAGGGTTCACAGGGCCAAACTGTAACTTGCGCACCTGTAAAGATTATTGCAAGAATGGAGGAAACTGTACAGTCAGCGCAGGAAACCAGCCAACCTGCCGCTGCCCTTCAGACTTCCTGGGTGACCAGTGCCAGTATAGTGAGTGTCCTTACAAACTACTGAAGATGACTTGACAGTTTAACCACTAATTTACCTAACAGGGTTGTACTTAACATGTTTCTGTGTTTGTGTGAGCAGGCAGCTGTGAAGGCCACTGCCTGAACAAAGGTACATGTCTACAAAGTGCTGATGGTTCCAAGCTGTGCCGCTGTCCGCCCCAGTACACTGGCAGCCAATGTGAGATTGACAAGTGTCACTACTGTCGAGATGGCAGGTGTATCCCCAACAACAGCTTTGCATCTACAGACTTCATCTGCACGTAAGAGCACTCAGAAATGGAAGCATTTTTACAGAGACACACACAGGAAAAATGACACCTTCACTTGCAGGTGTGTCAAAGCATACATGCCCTCTCTATTATTCTCTTCTGCAGCTGCACTAATGGAAGAGTCCAGCCCAGCTGTTACACATGTGAGACAAATGAGTATTGTGCAAATGGCCAGTGCTCTATAAACCCAGTCACACACCTTCCAGAGTGCAGGTGAGAAACAGAAAGTGTTTATCAGTATTTATTGCTATGAGATTTGAATATGTCTGTAAAAAAAAACCAATCCATATTTGTCTTGTTTGAGCAGATGTTCACCTGGCTGGACGGGACACCGATGTGAGGCTGTGGCTAAAATTGATGGTGGCTCAAGCTCAAGTGGACGTAAGTCAACTTCACTCCCAGGATATCAGTGACGGAAGGCTTGTGTATCTTCTATCCACTGTTTCCAATGCACTTGTTTGTGTGTGCAGGCACAACCTCCATAGTGATTCCCATACTACTTCTTTTGTTGCTGGTCCTGCTGGCTGGAGGAGCATTTTTCTGGTACCGAAAAAGGATGAGAGGGTGAGTCTGGCACTTTGAGAACTGGGGCCTGTCCAAACCTCTCTGTTTCTTCACTTTTTTTCTTCTCTGTTCCCTTCCTTTATTCTTCTCCCTCTTATCTGTGATGGCATTTTTTCTGCTCCTCAGGTCTAGCCGGCCCAGCAAAACCGGCTCCAGACGCTTGCGGTAACGCTTGCCAGGATTACTTGTTCCTTCCATTCTCTCATTTACATCCACCTCACAATACTCCCTCTTACTCCTTCTCTTATCCATGAGTAGTGGTTGATGGGCTGTGTTTGGTCCTGTGGTGAATGTCGCCTCATTCTCTCTGATGTTCGTGGGAGTTCGGTCTCTCCTGTGTAGCTGCCTTCTTCAGACCGGCTCCAGGGCAGATCTATTGAAAAGAAGCACTGAATAGATCTGTCTATGTGCAAGCCAGAGCTATAGATCTCATACTGTTGTCTTTCATGTTGTTCCATAACGTACTGTACTGTGCTGTGGGTGGTATTGTGGTAAAGTCTTTTAATGATACATGGACAGTGCGACAGCATTCTTCCAAGCTCAGTTGAATTGAAAAACACAGATTTTACCCAGAGGCAGACCCCACCGCTGATGTACATATGGACAAATCAAATCTGTTTTGCGATCTCTTTTGTTTGACAAGGAAGTGACTGCTTAGGCACTATCTTTGAAACTATTTTTGCAAAAGTGTGCGCACTAAACAGAAATCTTAACTGCAACATAAAATTTGTATTTTGCATAAATAAAGTAGATACAAAACATGCACATAAGCACAAAAAGCTCCAAGTACCGGTATGCACTGAAAATAGAAATTTGAGAGGACCTTTTCATGATGTCATCAAGTAGTTGAATTGTAGTCGTTCATTTTTGGCATTATTATGCTCATTTGTATTCATTGTGTTAAATATTTTCTAAACAGTGGTTTTAGGAAAAAAGTGTCCAAAACAATTAACCACAAAAAGAGTTTTACTGTTTTGCTTTCTAACATACTATTATAAGGGATGTTAGAAAACTTGCAGCAGGTGATAATTTCAGAGATAGTGTTTCAAATAAAAAAACCCTGCTCATTCTTAAGCATTCAAAAAACACCTTTAACAGTCCTGTGATCAGGTTTGTTGGAGGCGTCCTGAGACAGATGAATGCTGAGTTTCTGTTGGTGCCTGTGCTGTGGCTTAGTTCCCTCAGCCTTGATGGTGGTGAGAGTCATGTGATGCCTCTTCCTTCCCTTTGTATAATGGCTGCGTCCCCGCTTGCACTGTTTGGACTCGTATGATTCTCAGTAAAGGATAACATTTATGACTCCAAGTCTTTTCTGTAGGGCAAAGGGTTTCCAGCACCAACGGATGACCAACGGGGCCATGAATGTTGAGATTGGAAACCCGGCGTACAAGATTTACGAGGGTGAACCAGATGACGATGCTGGAGAGCTGCTAGACGCAGACTTCACTCTTGACCCAGACAAGGTAAAAAAAAAAAAAACAACTTTTACAAAGGGCTCTAAGAGACCCTGTTAGAGCCATTCACACTGTATCTTCCTACAAATGATCTAATATGTCAACTCTAACTCCCTGCAGCCGACCAACTTCACCAATCCAGTATATGCCACGTTGTACATGGGTGCTCACAACAGTCGCAACTCTCTGGCCAGCACAGACGAGAAGAAGGAGCTGCTATCGCGTGGAGACGAGGAGCCCCTCGTGGACCCGCTGGCATAGACTGTCCATCGCCTGGATCACGCTATTCCAAACACATCCCTGTTCTTGCCTTTTAAAGAAAAATGAAACAAAAAATGATTTTAAAAAAAGTGTGAGATAAAATTGATAAAAAAAGTGTGAACACTGTATAAAATGTACAAAATGAAGGACTACTTTTGTATGTGATTGCAGTATTATATTTTGTTCTTTTGAGATTCCTCTGGTCAAAAAATGAATAACATTTTCTATGAGATTTTTAATTTTCACTCGTCCCTTACCCTTTACCTAAATAGCCACTACCTCTGTGCAAAATGAAATGGAAATAAGAAAATCATAAAAGATGCTATCATTGGAGCAATTTTAATTTTTATTTTTGTATGAATTGTATAGAAGAAAACATTGTTCCATTTCACCAGTGCCAACTGTTTGTTTTGACTTTGAGTGGGAAAGGCAAAACTCAAAGTTTTCTAAATCGGTACATATGTTGTCTTGCTGGCTTTTTCAGCAAGATCGTACGAGACAGATTTATGATAGCATCGTTTGTGTATAGCACATGTAAAGTGTCAATACCAGATGGCAACTACAGTATTTCCACATATTTTTTCTCAGAGAACAATGTTCATAAAATGATTGTGTTGTCTTCCTTGCACAGAATTGATATTTTATGGTATAGTATATACTGTAGGCTTTATACTGTAAGAGGTGAAGCTGGTACGTTTGTTTTTGTCACATTGTGTGAAAGCTGGAGCTTATGTGTTGAACTGAGAGGGTCCACGGGTTCTCTTTATTTAAGGAGGTGGAAAATGAGGAGGTTGGTCATGGATTAAACATTCCAGTTAGATGGTTGTTGCAGATGTATGATGATGTAAGGATGGGCTGTGTGTGCAGGCCCAGGCATCAGCTGCCAACATTAATAGTATGAGGGCCGTGGCAGGTGCAGTGGTCCGATGGCTCGGTTGATGGACAGTGTCATGGTCATGTTTGCACCATTTTGTTGCCTATTTCAAGCATCTTCCTCGAGGTGAAGAAGAGGGAGGCTGCAATTACGGTAAAATAGGAGGAAGACAAAAGATCAAGGTGGATCTTTGGCCTGTGTTTTTTCTCCTTTATTTTCTGATACCAGAGAACATCAGTCTGGCTTAGTGATTAGATTTATCTTTAAACCTTCAGAGGTCTGTTTGTCCACAGTTTTGTAATGGCTCAGTCTTAAGTGCATTACGTTCATTTGGTCCTTAGTGTTTCTCTGTTCTTCTTGAGCTCTTCTGATCTCATTCTTCTCTGTGCCCTGCTGCTGCTAATGCTACCATTCTGGTCGCTCTGACATGTCCTTACGCTCAGCTTCCGTCCCAAAATGCTGCTTCTGTCAGAAATGTGTCAGCCATATCTTAATGCATGTAAAAGTAACACCAATCTTTAATGTAACTACAGTAACAAGCTTTTATTTTGCTTATCTGTCAGCAAGTGTTATTTTATGCTGTTGTGTATGTTGTTTTGTCTTTAAATGAGAGAGAAGTACAATCATTTTACCTGAAGAGCATTTTTGCAAAATCATACATGCATTTTCAGAATTGTTTTTGATTAGTCCTTGTTTTTTAATGAAAAATGACACATAGCTTTTATAGTACACAATGCATGGAGGCTCAGACTTTCTTCTGGAAAGAGAATATTGTTTAATTTTTGCTGGAGTACTTTCAAACTAAATAACAGATATTGTTATAAATAAAATTTTAAAAACTGTACAGAAACGATATTTGTGTGTGTGTTTTGTGATAAGATGTGAAGAGGTCAAACAGCAGGTTTGTTTTATTCTTTATTTGGCAAACTTTACAAGACTGCATGTGTACTGTACACATAAAATAAAGCAACATTTCTGTATAATTTCTATACTATAGGATATCACTGACTGTCAACTGGTGGATCAGGACCAATATATACAGTCTATGGTCAGGACCCACAAGTAAGACTGGTTCTAAGTGGGTCACAAAAAATGGCCATATATTTTGTGACTTTCATCTGATGGTGGATCTTTACATGATTGATTGATTGATTGATTGATTGATTTTATTATTGTGTCATGCACAAAGTGCCCAGCCCTTAAATACAAACTTAAAAATAAAGCCAAAGTACCAACATAGACTATATATAAAACCCAATCTTATACAAAAAACCCTCCTGCCGTTTTCGCCAAGCTTCAGAAACAAAGACAGCCAACTTATACATATTAAATTTAAACAGCCATTCCTACTATTCATGGTCAGAATACCAAAATGTTTCTATATTACAGAGAGTCATTTCATTAAGTATAAACATTCCGAACTCATCATAGCATGGACAATCCAACAGGAAATGTGATTCATTTTCAATTTCACCCAGTTTACACAATTTGCAGTCTACCTTCCTCCTGTACATTGTTAAATCTACCAATCTCAAGGACAAGAGGAAGGATTCCAACTGTGCGATTAAAGATCTGTGACTCCTCATTAAATTTGGGTCCAAAACTATGCTTAATTTTAATATAAGAACGTAATTTGGGTTTTAGCATAATATCTTTTAACCACTTCTCTTTAAATGACGCGAGTAACTTTCTTCTAATTATGTTCACACTGCACAAAAAATTATTACTATAAATATACTGTGACTCGGTTTCCTCAAATATGGTATGAACCACTGGAATCCACAGAGTAATTCAGTTTGCTCCAAAGAAAAACTTGATTTACCCTGTTCTCTGACATTTTTAATAGACGATTCCACAATCTAATCATTTCACATTTTCTGATAATTGATCCAGCCCATATCCCCCTGGACAGCCAGAATTGGGGCAAACTTCTGAACAACTAAACATCCACATGCTGCTCTGTTCTGTAAGGAGTCAGACATTTTACAATTCTTAAATCCCCACATAATTTAATTTAGGAGACACACATACATCATAAAGCTGTACGTAAAATACCCAAGATCTTTACAAATATTCAATTTGTTAACAACAAACCCCCGCACTCTCCCTGCTGAATCTACTAAGACTTTAATGGCAGCAGCATAGGTCACATTTTTACAAGTTGCATTGTAGTTCATATTTATATTTTGATAATTTTATTTATGATTTTGTTCAATTTTGGTAATTTGTTTGCTTATTTTGCTCATTTGGAGGACTATTCTGTTCCTTTTTGACCAGTTTTAGTCACTTGGTGGATCATATGTATATTTTCTTGATTTCTTGGGTTGTGAATTTAAATGACCAATAAAAACATAGATTTTATTCCACATATACTGACTATATGTTTGCCAGATCATGAACAAAGATATGGATCAAATGTACAGAAGTTAGTCATGACCTCTTGAAATTGTGCCCCTATGCTGGACCAGATGAGAACCAGTGGCTACGTATTGATTTAAGAGAAACATTCAAAACATCCTCCATCAAAAACCTATACTTCAAACCTAACGACTGTGATGAGATTCAAATTTTACATGTTGAAAACCACTGTCAATCACAAAGCAGCCAGTATGCATTAAATGAATGCCGTATACAATGCAAATTTATATTTTCAATTTTATCTTAATAGTAAAATATTAGGTTTTTTTACAATCCTTCTCAGGTACTTTTTATCATGTTACTATTTGATGCCTTTAGCCATCAGCTCCTCCCGGACTCTGCTCAGGTAGTAAGGGTCAGGATATCCGAATCTGTAAACAAAAATCGCAAGTTTGTCAAGTTTTTCGTGATATGTCTCCCTTAAGAACTGACAGACATGAGGTCACAGTGACCTTCAGCACGTACCTCTCTGGTCCTCCTGTTATAGAGGTCTTGTGATGAATGTCGTTCCAGGTCACCTGGTCTTCCAGCCCAGTGGTTCTGGATGTCCCAACAGTGAAAATAAGCTTCTGGTCAAATGCTTTCTTTAACAGGAAAAGTATTTCATTGCCCTCTTTGTTGTCTGGTAGATATGCTGTTCTGTAAATTCCAGAATAGTGCCTCCCAGGTTTGGGATGTTTTTCCTGTAGTGGGAAAAACAGATTGTAATTCACAACTGTAACAGAGACCGCTGAGAATGAAAAATTAATGCACAGTCTAGTATATTGTATTCATACTACCGTCTGTATGCCTCCTGGAATTTCATAGTTGATAGTTATACTGCCGTAGTTTGTGAATCCGGGGAGGGTGATATAAGGTTCTTTGGTCCACTTCATTGTTCCATCAGGCTGATCTCCTTCGATCAAACCAAACACATCTTTACAAACTGGGCAAATGGCTCCGGAGCTTTTCTTACTACGTTCTAGACAGCCTTCACAAAATTCATGTTTACACTTCAGCTGTGTCTTTTTGATGAAATTATCAAGGCATATGGGACACCTGTCCTCTTCGTCCTCTCCTCCTGTAGCTCCGCCTCCTGTTGGTGCGTCAGCATTTCCTGATTGTCCATTCATGAGAGATCCAGCAGAGGCTCTATTTGGTTCCTGATCAGCAGTGTTCAGATTCTTCGGAGAAACAGTAGGAAACCCCTGGGGACTCATGAGTGATGTTGCAACCTTCTGGTAAAGGCGCAGTAGAGCTCTGAGGGCGTGGCTCTCCATGGAGGTATTTCCTCTAGACCTTGTGTAGCAGGTCTTGACCGTGGTTTTGCCTTTTGTGATGCCTGATACTTTGAAATCTACACCAAACTTTGTTTTAATCATTTCCAAGTCCTTACTGTATGAAGTAGTCATCAGCCTCCAGTCATCCTCCTCGATGGTTAGTCCGTCCTCAATGACACGGTCTTTGATGCTCATTCCATGCCACGTCCTCTCTGCTGTGTCTGCAGCTGATGATGCAGAGTCTTCATGTGGAGTGCTGGTATCTATTGAGGTTCTGTCTAAGAGCTTAATAATAGCATTTAGATTTTTTGTTGGCCCAAATGCTGTAATTTCCTTGGAGGACACAGTATACTGAAGTTTGAGATTATCTTTCTGCATGATTTTCAGTGTGTCTCCCCACTGCTTTGAACCCACTTTCTTGAGAGGAACTGATGAGCTGCTGACGTCACGCAGCTGAGACAGGATCAGGGTTTTGAACTCAGAGGAAGCTCTGTCTGGGTTTCCATCTTTCTGCTTTACTTTGAAGTGCAGCCTCACCTCGGAGCTGATTTCCACTCCATTTTCTTTCTCAATACGTTCAATTTCCTCCTTGCAGATGCTGCTCACATAACAGAACTGGTCGACTGGAAGAGTGCAAACCCCACAATTCTCATCTCCTGCAGTAGAAGTGGCATTACTCTGTTCTCCCAGATACAGTTGTTCTTTCTAGAAAAAATATTATGTATTAATTTAGAGACAGCCATAAATGTTAATGTAATTAGTTCTGAGTAATTTCAATACTCTACACACATTTTGTGACGCTGACATGCTTGAAGAGGTAAAGTGCCCTGAAGTGTCATTGTCCAGTTGTGTCTCCACATCATTTAAAGGGTCCCAGCTGACAGATGCTATTTTGAGCTCTTTAACTGTTCTGGTTGTCAGCACTTGTCCAGTCTTTAGCTCATTTTTGACTAAAAAAAAATAGACAAAATGAATTTACCTAAAAAAATATTCATGCAAGATCATAATTATATCCAAAAATGTGTGGAAAATGCAAATTCAATTCAATTCTATTTTATTTGTGTAGCAAAATCAAAATCAACGATTATCTCTAGGCGCTTCACAATTCAAGGCCGAGACCTCAAGACTATACAGAGCGTAAACGCAACAGAACCACCGAGACCAAGCCAAGGACAACAGGGAGGACAAACCTCCTTTAACGGAAGAGAAAAACCTGCAGCAGAACAAGCGGCTCAGGGTAGGCGGCCATCTGCCTCGACCGGTTGGGGTGATCAGAAAACGTCAGATGGGTGTTCCTCTAAACATCTTTGCTTCTACAGCATTCACCTTTTCTTCGATGCTTATTTTGTAACAAATTACAAAAATCACATCAGCTGTTTCAATTTACTTTATTTTACAATTATTTTAATGAATTTTAATAATTTTTAGATGTAAATTCCCTGTCTGTTTTTTGTTTTTGATGAAGTGAACACAAATTAAAATGGTCAAAAAATATCAGTAAAATAAATGAAAAATAGCCAAATCAACACATTATCAACTAAAGACCCTAAATCACCCTAAATCCTCCTAACCTCGACCTTTCTGGATCTTTAACCTACAGCTTTTGGAGTTTACATGATTACGCAGGCTCATAATGCAGTTATGACGTTACATGGATTAATTGTGCAGCTCTAGTTCATATTTATTGTCTACAATAAAATACAAGTCCAATAAATTTGAGCAGTGCTGCATTATTTCTTAATTTGCATTTTCCACACTGACTTGTGGTTGTAGAAAACATAAATTAAGATGCTGGCAGGTGATAAATGTATGTTATTTTAGCCTAAAGCTACAAACGGTCACACTGTACCTGAAGCAGGTTTAACGGATATTACAGCAGTTCCATCTGATGAGGCTGTTAAAACCTTGAAGTCTGCACCACTGCTGTTTTTGTTGAACCAGGTCCGAAGAGCTTTTGTTAACTCTGTTTCATATTTGTGTACTGCAACATCAGCCGGCCACGCCAGCGAGAGACGGAGTTTCACTCCGTTCTGTGATTAAAAAGAAAACAACACATGTTAATATTATATTATCAGATATGAGCCAACACAGTTTTCACCACACACAGCACCAGTCAAAAGTCTCCTTCAGTGTTTTTTCTTTATTTTTATTACTTTCAACATTGTACATTAATACTGAAGACATCCATACTGTGAAAGGACATGTATGGAATTATATAGAAAAAATGTATTAACCCAAAATATGTTAGATATGTTAGATAGTAGTTACATTTAGCTTTGATGACAGATTTGCATTCATGAGGTAGTCACATGCATGACAATTTACAGGTGTATCTTGTCAAGAGTTAATTTGTGCCATTTCTCACCTTCTTAATGTGCTTCAGACCAGTGATTCTCAACTGGTAGGTCGTGATCCAAAAGTGGGTTGCAGACCCATTTTCAGAGAGTCGCAGGCCTTTGCCTGGCCAAAAAAATGTTACGAAAAAATCCAACAGTGTGTCATCTATTGACACTCTTTAACAGTAGGAGGCAATAATACCCTGCAAAGTGACTGGACACATGCCATTTCACACCACAGTAGAAGACCCGAAAAGTTTGTTTACATACAGTCGTGAAAAAATTAGGACACCCTATGAAAACCTGTATATTTTTTAACATATTTGGACATTATGGATATTTAATACCAATTTTAACAATACTGAGGTATCCAAGTAAT